>KE158151.1:4344-56850 GCA_000411055.1 Leavenworthia alabamica
AACAGGACGAGTACTATACTCCCAACGAGCAGATTTCACAGTTTCTGCGTAATCAGTCCTGCCAAAACAAGTCAATTCAGATTTAAACACAGGATTTTTACATAACTAAGAGAGTTATACACTTATACTACAAATCTCATATTATGAAAACTAATCCAATATTTGAGAACGGTAATTCTAACATTTTTTTCTTTATGGGACCGTGAATAACTGAAGCAAGCTTTGTAGATGAGATGTGTGATCAGATTAAACAAGATGTTTCCTCACAAGCAATCCTAGTCTTGGGTTAAACTTCAAGTATCATTGTCATATATAATGCAGAAACAGATAAATTACCTGCCATCATCACAAATGTGACCTTGATGCCAAAGTAGGGTAACTTGAAACCCTTGTGACACTCTTCTGTTGAATTCCTACAATCAAAAGCTATATTATACATATCACCATTCAATAGAACAATAAAAGTAACAAAAACTTGAGAATCCCTACAAATAGAAGTAGAACACTATCATAAGATCATGACTATATAAATCAACTGAGTATTATCTCTACCTCTGGTGGAACTTCCTTGCTAGGAGACCTTGCACCTGACACAGCACTGAAAGTATTCCCTAAAACTAGCTCATGTCTATCTACACAGAAGTAAAATGGTTACTAGCTCATGAAAGAAGTAAGAATAAGACTGACCATAATATAAGAAGTAGAAGTAGGAACTTATGAAAGAACATTACAGGATGAAGAAGAAGCTACCTCCCCAGAAATTGTGAGATTCTGGAGTGTGTTGACATATATACTTGTCATTAGCACCAAGAATCTGAGCTCCAACACCAGTGAATCTAGGTCCATATAGAGCCTTTTCCAATGGTGATAATTTGTTTTGAAATGCTGGATTCTCAACAGAATACAGAAAGCAAAAACTCTCCTTTTTCTCAGGGATTGAAACTTTAAAATACCAAACTTCAAAGAATTTGCGAGTTGTTCCATTGAAATGGTATCTGTTTTTTGAGTTGAAAGGAACAATATTTAAATTGATGAACTCACAAATGATCGTAACTAGAAAATGCAAATAAAAGTTAGATAAGAGAAAACGTATGGAGTTAGATTGATTAATTTACCCACTGTGAGGAGTTCGGAGCTCGCGATTGTGTGGTGTTGGGACGTAAACAGGTTTAACAGAGATCTTGTCAGTGAAAATATCATGGCTAGAGGAAGAAGTTTCACTACTTGGTGTGGAGATAGATGCTGAAAGTATAGAAATAGAGAGGGGTCGTCGTTTAGCTGATCGGAAGGGAACGAGTGAGTGATTGGAGATGGAGGCCGAGAGAGGTCAAAGGAAGAGAAATTAGAGTTCATTGATACAATCAAGCTCCGAGTCTCCATAACTGAAGATGACCATCTACAGAATGAGATTGATATAAAAATATAAAACTTTATTGCCATTGAAAACAAATGAAATGTCTGAAAACCAAATGATACCAAAAGGTCCTAAAAATGAATCTTCACACAAACCTCAAATTTCTCAACAAAAGATTTTTTCAGTTTTTTTGTTTCCTCTACAAGAAATATACAAATCCATTACCGGTCATAATCAACGGTATATTATAAGGAAGAAGTTAACATATATATATCTCCCAAGAGGGTAAAATCAATAATGATGAAAGCTTGAAAGCTGAAAGAGAAGAAAGAGAGTTAGCTGAGTAAAAGACAAAGGAGATGAATCCTTGGAAATGATAGATGGATGGAGGATTTTTCACATGGTACCAGCTCTTTCTGAAGTCGGTTTTGTAGGCTTGAATTTGGTGATATCCACGAGATCCCCAAATAGCTTGTCTTCTGGTTTATTCTTAGGTTTCATAGGAGGCAGATACGATGCTGAGGATGGTACCTGATGTGAAGTCTGGTCTCTGATGGATAAACCGTGCATTTGTTGGTCCAGATATGGGCTGCTTCCTTGTTGCTGTTGATTATAGCCATAGCCATATCCTCCCATTTGGTTTCCATATGACTGTTGTTGTTGCTGCTGCTGTTGCTGTTGGGCATAGAACTGAGCCATCATCATCTGCTGCTGCTGCTGTTGCTGCTGTTGCTGAGATGGATACCCTGATCCTAGACCCTGATTGAGTTGGTCTGGCATGTACATACCACTGCCGGTCTGTGGCATTTGAGGATATGGATTGTTGTTGTTAACTGGTTGACCGGTTTGGGGCATTTGAGGATATGGACTGTTGTTGTTAACTAGTTGACTGGTTTGGGGCATTTGAGGGTAAGAATTGTTGTTGTTAACTGGTTGAGCATGTGTGAAGGAGACCTGTGGCGGATGCATTTGAGGAGAAAACGGACTTCCCGACTCTGCAGTGGGACTGGAGTCTTGGTGCTGAGCTTCCCATGGGGGAGGTGGAAATGCCATATTGTCTTGGGCACCTTCTTCGCATTACAAAATTACCACAAACAAAACAGTTAAGGATTATATATGTGGCAAATTTAAGATTATTCTCCCAAATCTAATAAAGTGAAATGCTTTCTCATTGCAGCATATGTCTCAAAAGTTGGGTTTGTAATTTAAACTCAAGATATATTACCATAAGGTGGCTGGTGTGGCTGTTGAAACTGCTGTGGATGCTGTGCAGGCTGACCGCTCCATGGAGAAGAGACTCCTTGTCCTTGCCCGTATGATGGCTGCTCAAATTGAGAATAACCTATTTGCGGGGTAAATCCATTGGAATGTTGAACTCCAGTTTCTTCAGCTTGACTATTTGGTTGCTGGTGCAGTTGAGGACTCAAAGGACTACCCTGGGGTGCGGTGTTGCCAGTTGGTGCACTTGCAGGACTTGGATTATTAGTGTTATCTGAGAACATATCAATAAGGGCAAGTGCATTTTGAGCGGATGCAACTGGACTTGCTGTTTGGGGAGGTCCAACAGGAACAAGGGCAAGATCATCGCCACTGAGCAGGTCAATTTTGGAATTGGCTGCACCATTAGTTACAGGTGGTGCAGGGAGGGCCAACTGATTAAATACCCCATTATCAGAACTTGATGTAGCTCTGTAAAAATGTTGGACAAAACAAATTAGAAGCTATTTAACAAGACACAAATCTTGACCAGGTCATTTGGTCCAAAACCACAGTTCTTGCTTGGTAACTTAAGAGACAAATCAACAAGTTTATAAAAAAATGGTTATAAAGTTCTTTCATCTTCATCAGTAAATTATAGTTTCCGCATCCTAGATTGCAACAATTTCTATGTGTAAGCCACCATATATTGGGCTCGAGCTTGTAGGTGATTCTATCCAACGTTCTTGTTTTCATGACAGTCAAGTTTGGTTTAACGTACCCGTTCGCCTGATTACTGCTGTCCCCGGTATCAATAAGTGGACCATCAACATCAACAAGGGATTTTCCTGTCTCGGACTTGGGCTTCTCAATTTGAGCAGAAGTTCCAGGTAATCCAGAAGCCATTGCTTCATAATTGGTTAAGACACGCTGTAAGTCATCATTCAAAGCCAGACCTTGACACAGCAGAGACTCATCCCTGGAAAACAAAGACTGAGGTAAGGAATAGTACAAAGAAACATAAGCTCTGAAGCATAAACGCAATTCTCATCAATTGGACTATTCCACGGGATATCAAGTGAAATTCAAAGCGACTAACTTATATGCGACATGAAAAGAGAGAACTACTACTACATGCAACTGGGAAGAAAAATAGAAAGATCTTACGAAGATGAATTGACCAAGTGTACAACTCTTTGTTTGTATGTACGACACTGCTCTACCAGATCGACCATCACCTCCTGTTTAAGGTCCTACAGAAATCCAAAAAAAAGAAAGAATGATCATCCTGAGACAATTAAAGGAAAATAACTAAACTCCACAGTTGCAAACTTGCAATGTCCAAGAATAATCCAGCACATGTTCCTCTGATTATGTTATTTTTCTCTGCAACTAAATCGTATTTACCTCCCTGTTTCCCGGGTCTATTGCACTCAGCATTTCCACAAGCACATCCATGATACCTTTTGCATTTTGAATCTCCGACAAACTGAAAAAGAATTTAGCATACAACAGAATAAGCTTTTGAGAAGCAATATATCCTGACCAACAAAGCCATACACCTATATCCTAAAATAAAGCAACCAAACAGATGCAAGTTAAAACTTGCAGACCCTAACGTACATTCTTTTTTCTTTTTTTTTTCTTTTTTTTTTTTTCTCGAACGTACATTCATAATAGTCCAACAAGAAAAGACTGAAACCCCATTACTAAGCATGTGTGCGTTTTGCAAAAACTAAAGAGAAGTTACTTGTTTGTAATTATTTCCTTGATTCTAAATTCTAATTACTTCGATTCACCCTATATCTAGGCCTCCAACTAGAGTGACTTTCTGCTATACATTTCCTCTGAACAAAAGGTAGCTTAACGTATATAAAGATTTTGTTTTTCAGATAACTCAAGGACGTTGAAATTTTCCCTAAAATTCGAAGCTCTTGTAAAATTTCATCAATTTAACAGCAGAATAGCAACAGAGGATGTCTACCTCAGTGTCGGAAATTCTGGCTCTGCTGAAGATTCAGGAGTATCATTACCAGGTCCAGCGTTACGAAGATTCGGAGGGTAAGACGTCAAAGGCTGTGTTTGTGGAGGTGTGAACACAGGAGCTGATCTCTCAGATCTCTGAGGGAAAACTGCTCCAGCACGCTGAAAGAGACAGTCAGCATTGGTGGTTAGGCCAAGATTAATGGAAGAATTTCTAACAGAACTCACAAAAAGGATCAAAGAAGAGTTAAGTATGAGACATATCTAAGCTTCAGTATGACTATGATATATCTGGACATCCAGGATCATAAATAATAATTTTACTGAATGACAAATATCAAACTAAAACCAAGAAGAATATATCAAACAACAATTTAAGTACACCTACCAACAATTCCTGGTATCCTGCATAGTATTGTGGATATCTTGCCCTAGGGCCACCAAAGGCCTCTTGCCATGTATCGATAAGGACCAGGATCTTCTCTTTGACATGGAAGTCAGGCTATATGTATCCATTAGATACACTGAATTAGAGGGAGAGAGAAAGACCGAGATAATTTCCAGACAAGACTACTTTGGAAGAACTATTACCTTCTTCTTAACTATCCGGACCATCTCATGAATAACACCCTTCTCAGCCACATGCATGTGAACCATGTCACCACAGTTCTTCACTATTGTCTCAAGCAGCTAGAACAAATGAGAGAAATGAAATAATGTATCAGCATATCATTCTTGTACATCGAATATGCTAGTATATATAAAGGGGCAAGATTAAGTCTGGTTAGGTTTGATGTGGTTCCTAAATGACATTTATAACGAACAAGTAATCTCTAATCTCTGTTCATGTCAACTTCCTGACAAAGAGACAACTGCAACCACATTTCTTTGCAAGATAATCACAAATAGCATTGGAAGAAATACTGTGAGAGCATGTCCCACAGATCTTTTGGACCTTGAGAGTTTGAAGCTAAATACGCGACTCAAACAAACAAGCTATATAAATGTATAATTAACTATAACAACAGTGGTTATTTCAATGAAGTAAACATAAAGGAAAATAAAAAGGAGACAGTTTATATAGGTGCTCACTGTTAAGGCAAGAAGTTGAGTTTTTGGATTCCTGCTACCAATCCGTTTCTTAATACCTTTAACAACATCTTTTGCTTGCCTGCAAAACATCAACCAGTTTCAGACATCATGTACATGATTCATCGAGTTAGTAAGAACATGTACAAGTCAAAGCTGCCTTCTTCCAATCACAAAACATATAAAAGGAAATAACTTCCCAGGTTCTACACTAAATCCATATACTCAGTTCCATAAGCTACTGCAAATCTTAATCAGCTGCTAAACAAAACAACAACACGATCTCGTAAATCAAGAAAGACTTCTTCCACAACTATTAACTATACAGAAAACAAACACTAAATTTAAGAATTTAAAATTCAGCAATGAACCCTATATGGACCTCAACAAAAACTCCTCTCTTCTCTTTTTTTTTTTAATTGAAGCTTCACCAAAATTGGGTAAATAGTAAGCCAAAAGTATTCGAACTGCTCCAATGAAACATGTAAATATCAAATACTCCAGAAAAAAAAATGAAATTTGATTTCCATCTTAGTGTTAACTCTCTTACTTAACCAAAAAAACAGCACAAATTCAAATCGGTTTAATAGGATGGAGCAGAATCAACGTACGCTGGATCGCTATTGAGCATATCACAGATCTCAAGGTACATAGCCCAATCAGGTCCGATGAGCATCTCGCTCGTTGCTCTCTCCACCATAGCGTTCACCATCTTCGCTTTGACCCCAAATAAGACCAACCGACCGGAATAAAAAAGACGAATTTTCAACCAACGAAGAAAACAGCCGTAAGATCACGCAAGAGATTAGTCGATTACTTCGGATGAATCACAAACTAGCCCAAAAAAAAAAGAGAGGAAAAAAAACGAATAATAATCGAATATTTTTGGAGAACGTCCACTAAATGATTGCCACGTGTTCACCTCGTTGTTGGTTACACCCATTCAGATTTTACTTTTCATCTGACCGTTGATTTGACCAATCAATGAATCTGACGGTCATTATATTAGAGACGGTAAATGTTAGTTATATTATTTTTTAATCTTTTGGCAGCTAAACATGAAATAATTTGATTTAGAAACGTTGAATACTTTTTGTTCACAATATCCAAAATACAAAATTTACGAATCAAAAACTTTATATTATTATTTAGTGATTGATCTGATACAAACCTAAACCAACTTTATATATAAAAAAAGCTTGCCACAGTCCTCTTTATAAAAAAAAAGCTTGCACACATCTATTATTGAAATTGAGTTGTTATTATCTTTATCACTTTGTAGATGGATGTATTCACCCACTTGCATAAACAATAGAGTTCTATAAATACTATATGAAGCTTACATATTAGTGTGCTAATTCAGTTTCTTCAGTTTGAACTTGTTATAGGAGTTAGGATAGCCCTGAGCAAACGGATCGGATCGGCAAAATCCAAAATAGATCGGATTCGGATTAATCGGATATAGGTGAATAAGTTAATCGGTACAATTTGATTTCTAATTCGGATTTCGGATCGGATCGGATCGGTTTAAAATATCAATTTATTCGGGTTGTTCGGATTATTCGGATTAAAATTCAATTTTAAAAGTAAAATTATATAATTTTAATAGAATAAATTGATTAAATAAAATTTTTGATCCGATTTTGTTTTGCATTGATCCGATCCGATTAAACCTTGATCCGAACCGATTAATCCGAGATTTTTTTCGGTTTATTCGATGAATTTTAAAATTTCTGAATAACTCAATTACCGAATAATCCGATCCGTTTAATCCGATTAATCCGAATGCCCAGAACTCTGAGCTCGAAGCAAGCATTATATGAAATGATGAGTCAATTTATTGGATAGTTTCAATGTTTGACAAACTATTGGGGTCAATCTATAAATATATAAAATTGTCGGATGTTAATAAATAACTAATTCTAAAGCACGTATCTTTCCTAATTGGTTTCATCGTCATCATCTTAATTCTTCAGCATCATTTCTCAATTTCGGGGTTCACTGATCATAAATTTTGAAAAACCCTAGTTTGATTTCTTCCAGAATCAAAACAGCTTGGTGAAAAGTGTCTTATTCTGTTGTCTTTTTTTGTCTTCTTCAATGGCGATCATTGGAGACGCATTGCGTCAAGCATTTATGCCAAAACGAGAGTATGAGAGCCTTAGGGAAGAAGATAGAGCTTTTATTAAGCTCCAGAGGCCGATATTAATGTCGATTGTGGCTTTCATTTGTTTTGTTATCTTCACTTGCACGATCATCAGCTTGAAAATTGTGTTTCCTTCGAATGTTCTAAAGAGACCATTTTGTAGCGATATGAAGTTACAGCCTTTGCCTATGTATGACAAAGGTAGTGACTCTGATTTGTTTCCTGGTGCTTTTTACATGACGGATCAAGAAACTGTTGATTACTACTGGATGGTTGTTTTCATTCCTTCGACCATAGTCTTCCTTGTATCATCTGTTTATCTTGTAGCAGGTGAGCTTCAGTCTTTAGCTTGTCTTCTTTGTTACTTTCACATTTACCAGAGTTGAGCTTTCCATTTGATGTTGTACATTACTCATTTCTCTTGATGGTTTAGCTCATTCTTGGCAAATGGCTTCGTATTCGATTGGTGAGGTGAATTTTTTTTAGAGATTGATGTGTCCTTAGAACCCTGAATGCCTAGAAATCAGTAGTTTTGATTGAATCCACTATATGTAGACAGGTTTAGTTTTGTGTTGGTTCAGGTTTATGGGGGTTTTGGGGTCAGCCATAGTTAAGAGATTTTCAAAAGGGTTCTTGCTTTTTCGGTTGGACGATATGAGATTTATCAATGTGAGCTAGCTTCAGAATTTGATTATAAACATAACTGAACTTTTGACCAAAAAAAAAAAACATAACTGAACTTCTAGAGTCGAGACCTCTATTATCTCTTTTCATTCTGTCCTTTGGGAAGTAACTCTAACAACATGGATATGTTTTATTAAATGCTTTATTATCCAAATGGCTAAACCTCACTACAATTTCACCTTTGTGTTGTCTTTTGTTAATCTTTGATAAAGCTGTGGTATGTCTTCTTCTTTATTCTCGTTATTTTGTTGCAATATTGCAGGAATTTTCGTGGTTTATTCCGCTCCTCACCGTCATGAGTTTCTAAAAGTAGTTGAAAATAGCTACTGTACCTCAAGAAGAGGTACACTCTCGTCTTTCTATTAAGAAGTATTTGGCTTCCCATATTTATGTTTTGTATTTTCAATTGGCTTGTGTGATAGATTCATTCCTTTGTGCCTGACTATTGTTTCATTTTAATTACAATATTCTACATTTGAGAATCTGGTCTCTCTGGAGTTTATTAGACTAACCTTGGACCACAAATAGGTTATTGATCTTATTTATCCTGTCAAACAAATTCACAGGTGGGGTCCGTTGCCTGTCAACTCTGAATGTTATGTTTGCAATCATCTATGGCCTCCTAGCTATATTCATTGGCTCAAGCCTCCTGCCACTAGGAAGCAGCTGCTCTGTGCCATTGTTTTGGTGCTACGAGATTTCTTGTTGGGGTTTGGTCATCTTATACGGTGGAACTGCTTACTGCCTTAGAAGAAGTGCAGCTTTAACTATTGACGAAGGAGAGTGTGGGAACAGAAATATTCAGGGCTTGGAGATGCTTGAAGCTAATCCTTTAGAATTCACACCGGAGGTGGAAAGACGAGTGAACGAGGGGTTTAAAGCTTGGATGGGATCATCTTTGTTATCCTCTGATGAAGAAGATGAGCCCAATGTAACTCGTAATCTGTCTAGCAGGCAAAGATCTTGATTCTTGAAATGAATAATCTGGTATAACACCTTTGTAAACCTTCAAAGATGGTTGCTTCAGAGATTGGGTTCACCAATTGTTGCCTCAGTGACTCTTGGGTTTCTCTCATGTCTCTGCTTTCTGCTGATGGTTTTCTATGGACGGATCATTGAGAAGATAAATTAGTGGTTAGGAATCATAGGATCGTCACGGTTGTAGATAGAACATACAAAACTGGGCATGGTTCTGTGTACATTGTTTTTGATCGTTTACATTGTTTTTTTTTTTGGAGTATGCGTAAGTTACATTTTGACAGTACACTGAGTCAATGACCTTCATTAACATTAATCACTTCATAATAGGATTACTGTTAACTCTGAAGTCCTAAAAGAAGAAGACGTGTCTCCACAATATCAAACTACTAACTTTTGATTTTATGCTATCAAAACCTGAAGGGTTTTTCATTGGTTTTATGAATCTAACATCATAGCTGAAGATGAAAGTTAGTTTCTTGAGAACAAGTTACTTTTCCTCTATTTAATCAAATTGTATCATGTCCAGAGTTGGGAGATCTACACACTGGAAAATATTAGAAAGAAGAAAATTAGACAGAGGGAAAAAAATAGACATACACATATGAGACCAAAAAAAAATTGAAGGAGAGAATGAATGTCCCTTTAGAGCTCTATGAACAAAAGAAACCTCTTCTATCTGCAAGTTTTCAACAGGTAAGATGGGTGGCTACCTGGAGAAGCCGAGGATACCTTTGTTTTCCCTGGTGTCCCGCAATCGCTGAAGTCCAAGGTGCGACGCTCCACCTGCATTTCCATATACAACTGGTTCAGACTTCAGAGAGTCAGTTTATAAACTAAAACTGGTCAACCTAATTCAAGATTCAATTTCGAGATTAAGCTAGACTAAGAACAGAAGAAGAGGACAGATAAGGTTTTCTTGTAGCCAAGAAACAGAGTACTTGATTAGTTTAGAACTGAAGATTGCTATGATAACTTTTTTGTGGTGGGAGATCCTGGATTAGTTTTTTTGGTGAATTGAGTAAAGGAGTTTAATGGTTCCAAACTTATTAAGAGTATAGACGATATTTATCATTAAAGCAGAAACCTGGGATCGGTTTCCAAGCTGATCATCAGGCTGGTGCTGATTTTCTTTTCCTTGAATGGACTTGTTCAACTGTCTCTTCCTGAGTATTGTCTCAGGTGTATCACTACCCAAAACTTCCAAAGCATCTGCATATGCCGTAGCTGAGTGTTCACTTAAATGCTTCATCAGTCCTAGGGCATCATAACTTCTCTCTCCGGGAGTCATAAAGCACCCAATATCCTGAAAAGAAGAGAAAAAAACAAAGAGTATCCGTCCATCAACAGACACTTTAATCTAAAACAAAAAGTAGAACATCCAGAAGCTAGTTTTCTTCAAAACGATTTCATCTCATATTACCTCAACTGTAATATCTGAAGGCAACATTGGACTTTGCAAGAAAGAACCAAAGAGTAAAGGGGATTTCCAAGGTGATGGGGTATCAAGTAGTTTTTTGAACGGAGTTCCATCAAATCTGGAAAACAAGTGGCATCAAGACAGCTTAGGATAAAACTTTCTAGCTAATATGATTCAGTAGCAAAATGCCAAAATCAGGTATCAAATACATACAAAGGAAAAGTAAAGCTTACATGCTGCAGTTTTCAATATCAAAACTGGTCTCGGCAGTGTTGGTTTTATTTCCTGCAATTGTTGATAATGGAATAGAGTCTACTGCGCATGGAGTTTCCAATGAGATTTCTTCTGTTGGAATATTTGCACATGACCTTTCGTGCTGGTTATCTGATCTAGAGACAGCTTTAACAGAAGAACGCAGTTGTATCTCAACAAAACTTTCAGAAGTTTCTTGGACCTGGGGCAAGGGCAAGCAAGAGATCTAGAGGTTAAAGCTTAAAGCTTATAAGGTTATATTATTGAAGATTTAGGACCAATGATAAAATTACGATGCTTGACAAAGACAGCTCAGATAACCAGATGCAATGTGATTGAGAAAAAGAGATTGATACGATCCAAGTATCCCGCAAGAAGAGATTTCAATAAACTATATTGTTGTATTAAGCAACAAGAAATTCACTAGTAGACCAATAAGCATATATCCGACAGTGCATCTTAGAGCCATAGAAATCAGAGAAAGAGATGACTGAGATTAAACAAGTGATACCAGATAATATGCAAAGACAAAGACGGGCTTACATTTTTAGCTGAAGCACCCCCGTCATTACATCCCTTTTCATTTTTCAGAGAAGTCACTCCTCCTAACTCTGACGTTTCCTTTGGTTCCTCATCTATATGAATCATTTCTTGATCTGACCGACCTGAAGCAGAATTCCTGTTATCTTTGGCTTCGGAAGGGGATGCACATCTACTCTTGTATTCAGAAGATTCTGATGAATGAGAGGAGTTGCAATCATCTCCGTCATCAAGCATAACATCTAAGCGTGAAAAATCTTTAGCCAATGAGGAAGCCGCAGCCCGTTTGAGCATTTTGTCTTTCCTTCTATCAAGCACAGGTGACAGCAAGTCTCGATGGCGCTTCTTTAAGATGGATGGTGCACCACTGAAACTTTTGGTTGCATCTTTAAGGATGTAATCAGGGCTCTTATCGTGACATGGTGAATCCCATAACCTTAATGGAGTTGTACAATTCATTGAAGAAATCATCTGGCGGATACCAAAGGGACTGTACTCTTGCCGTAAGTCACTATTTGATGGTACAAGATCACAGGTGAAGAAAGGAATATCTGCACTTGGAAAACGTGGAGGTTCATAACAAAGAGTTCCTTTGTCTTTTTCAACTGTCTTATTGTCGATAGGTAAATATACCTTGTTCACTTTAGAAGGAGAAGAAAAATTATTCAGAGGTAATAGCTTCAAATAATCCTTGGGAATATATGACTGCCCCTGCTGTTCTGGGATAACATCATTATCATCATTTCCATAGGAAGTTGCATGTCCATCAGTGTTAATGAAACAGTCATTTATATCAGTTTTATATTCCAATGCAGTAGCTCCGAACAGTTGACAACCTTGTATAGGATCATTGGAGTCATTATGTAGTAAAAGTGAGTCCTTTACAGCTGAATCTGACAAAGGAACATATTTATGTCCTGCCAGGTTTTCAGAATTTGAAGGATGGCAGGACACAGCTATAATTTTTCCAGTTTCGTGAGCATGGATTTCTGCAGACTTGGAGCAAAGAGATCCTTCGCCCTTTTGAGGGTCAACCATATTTCGAACCTGCTCACCAGAAGGAGCACTGCTCTCTTTTTTGGTATCTCGGAAAAGAACCCTACGGCACTCCTCATCCGTGATCAAAGTTTGAGCCTGTAGATCACCTAATCTGACTGAACTTTGAAAAGCTTGTTGGAGTGCTTCATTTTTTTCATCTTTGTCCATGTCGTGTGTCAATAACTCTAGATCAAGCACCTGTTTAGCATCATCATATACACCTTGCAACTGATCCTCTGTAGCTGTCGAAGTTCTAACCGGGTGAGAAAAATTATGATTCTGAAACTTCAGTGATCCCTCTGATTCACAAGAAATTTCGGGGACAAAAATCTTGGCATCTTCGAAGGAAGAGTACTTTGGTTGTGCATGAGATGCAGCATTCGAGATATGCTGCTCTGTACCTGAATGAAATTCAGGCATGTAGTTTTCCTCATTTCCATGTTTAACCTCATCTGGTATGTCATTGGTTGATTGTGAAAAAACAGTTGAAGCTTGGCTGCATTCTGATTCTTCAGTATCAGCCGCTGGCCTGGAATTACCTTCATCTCCACTGCTTTGCATCCGCGAGGAAGATGAAGCAATATATTTGTTCTGAAGGGCAACTAAAGGCAAGCTTTGATACTGATCTAAAAGACCTGATGCACAGTAGGAATCCAACTTCCTCTTAACTGAGCTGTTCCAGTGATTTTTTATTGAATTATCTGACCTATGGGAACGTAAGAACAAATAAGAAAACCACCAAAAAATGAACGAGACCACAATCATCAGCATCAACAACTTTTATTCCATCGCACGCAAGTCCATCAAATTTTCAGAAACATGTTTTTATACCTTCCTGGTAAGAATTTCATTAGCTCTGCCCATTTATTCCCATAAATTTGATGTGCACGAATAAGAGTCAATTCCTCTTCCTGGGTCCATGCATTTTTATTAATGCCTGGGTTGAGATGGTTATGCCACCTACATCAGCCACAATACTGTTCATGGGCGTTCCAAGTACCATCCAATGTAAGAAATGTAGTACAGAAGTATCATTGTGTTGAAAGAAGAAGCAAGTGCATACCTTTCCCTACATTGCTTTCCTATGCGCCCAGGTAAATGTTGAGATATAGCAGCCCATTTCTTTGGCCCATATTTTTCTACCAGAGCAATTATTTTGCTATCCTCCTTAAAAGTAATGGCAAAATAATATGTCATGAAACAGATTACAGATGCAGAGATGTAGAAGACTCAAATGAGTAAAGCTGATACATTCACAGCTCAGAGGCCTCCAATCATTTACACATACAGAAGAAGGAACAAACAAAGTGGCTAGAGTGGGAGCAGAGGGAGACAAAGGATGACAAGGCCGAAGGACAGAAGTGGATGTCTAGAGTTAATTTTCTTTATCAAGAGAGTTACTATTAAGTATAATAACCACTGTAATTAGACATATTTTACTGAGTGTCACATGTCCAAATGAGGGTCATTAGGTCATGTAAAGGATCACTATATAAGTAGATCCTAGTAGTACATTTTGGCTATCTTTTATTATCTGAAGAGTGAGACTCTAGGTAAGAGGAGGGGGAGGCTCCTTTGTAAACCTTCAACCTTGTTATTGCTTATCAATGTATTCTGGAAATATTTTACAACTATTGGTTCTGTTTTTCTAATCTGATCTCATAACAAAAGCATATAAAGAAATTCATCACATTTAAAAAATCACCTCTTTTGACCATGGCCCTTTCACAAGCTCTGGGTTCAAGACCTTTTGCCATCTATGAAGACACTGAACATCAGTCCGATCCTTCAAACATTCAGCTGAAAAGGTGAAACAAATGATTATTGTGGCAGCTCAAATAGAGTAGTGATTGATAGGATCTTTAAATACCTTGGAAAACTAAACTAGAAAAAACAAGAAGGAATCATAATTCACTATTTGACTTACCTACTTTTTTCCAGTTCTTTCCTTCAAAACGCTCAACAGCTTTGCACAAGACTTCGTCCTGATACAGGAAAACAGAAAATTTCATAGGACAAATCTTTAGTACATGCAAAGGATGGATAGGGTGTGAATGTGATACAATCAACCAGTGTTCCAGGTCACATTTCAGATTGAAAACTTGTCTGATTCACAATAAATGAAGCATGGGAAAATAAGACAGGCAACTAAATAAAAAAAGAAAGATGAATAAACCTCTTCAGGTGTCCATTGTCCTTTGGTAGATCGTCTTGCAGGGCCAGATGTCCTCCTATGAAAGAATCAGAAAGAGCTTGCAACATTAACCTGAGAATTATCTTATTGAATGCCAATTTTGGTGCTAAAAAGCAATTCAAAACAACATCCAACGTTGGAAAAAAACAACAGAAGAAAACAACTTGAGAAGAGAGTAGAGAGTGATACCCTTTTTTCCCTTTCAGATCGCTCTGGAAACTCTCTAGAGAAGTATTAGGGGCTTTCATCTCACGCTTTATCGTTAAAATATAGCAATCTGAAACAAAGATGTAACCATAAACTTCAAAACACAGTAGCATGAGCTAACAGTATAGATACAACACTACTCAGCAAAAGAGTACAAGTGAAGAAAACATAAATTAGCTTCAGATTTATGAGATTAGATGTCGAAATAAACCCTAAGGTTTCAAGAAGTCGAAATTAGTTTCAGATGACTGGTAAACAAAAAAAAAGCTCCAAAAAGATTGGAACTTATTCAGAACACAAATCTGGAAAAATCGAACTTGTTCAATCTAGAAAATAAAGAAAAGCTTCAAAGATTAGTTTTTGATGTTAGTTCAAAAATCAGGAACAAGTCTCCGTGAAAACTAATCAAAGCTTGATCTTAAGAAAAGAAGAAAACGGTTATACATGAGCGTACGATCAGTAAAAGCTCACACTTGCAGATCCACAAATACAAATTAAGAAAACGAAGAGAAGAAAATCAAATCGAGCGAGAGAGAGAGAGGTGTATTCAATTTAAACATGGAGAGGCGGAATTCGAACTTCGAAGTGAGAGAGATGAAGGAAAAGAGAAGGTGATCTGAGCCGTTGATTTTAAGTTATGAATATAGTAATATCTCCATAAAGTTTTATTTTCTTCCCTTTTTAATTTCTTTTATAAATAATAACAATACGCTTTCTTATTTTCTTCTCTTTTCAAACGAAAACAATTTGTTTTTTTTTTTAATTTAAAGAAAATTTTTACAGCAGTTTATAGATATAATTTAGTCGAGAGAGATGGAATATTTTTTAGCTTTTGAATTTTGAAACTATGAAACAAATATTTGAAAAGTCCAACCAACCAAAAAACAAAAATATAAAAATAATTATTTCTAATACTATTATAGTTTATTGTACAAAATTACATTATTTTTTAGTTAGACATTAATATTATTTTTTATTAAAATTATATTTTTAATTTAATATTACGATTGAGTATTTAATGGTTGAGTTTAATTTTTTATTGTTTAGATTAAATACTTAGAGTTTGAGATTAATATTTATTGTTTGAGTTTTATATAATTTATTCTTAATATAATCTAATTTTTAATTCAAATATAAATAATAATTTTATCTTAAATCAATTTTAATGGTATTTGTGAATATTTACAACATGAATTAAAGCTCTTTTAAATAGTTATTTAAAATTCTCAAAATAAAATTAAGGATAGATTTAAAATAGGAAAAGGAGAAGTGCTTTAAAAAAATAAATGAAATATGACTAAACCCCAAAATTTGCTAATAGCAAATACAATAAATATATTGAAAAAAGCAGAAGCAACTCTGAAGTCATAAGCTAAATAAAGAAAGTAGAAGAGAAAGAAAGCTCAAGCTTCCACCTTCTGAGCTTTGTTCGAACGACCACTTGGTGAATCTGATCCTCTCTTACTTCCAAATCTCCCTCCTCTTCTTCCTCCCCTGCATAAACCATGACCAAGTATTTGATTATTACTATACAAATTCAATGTCCAGGCCAAATAGATTCAATACAATAACATGTACTACTCACCTTCCTCCACGGCCACTCTTGTTGTCAAACCTATCTGTTCTGCGAAGAAGAGTCCAATACTCTTTTTCAGCTTCACCTGAAACCGCAATACAAACAAGTTACCATTTTAAGTAAAGTAGAATAAACATAGATGAAGGTTTAAGATGGAAGTTGAAGAAGTGTTTTTTACCTGTAACAGGTTCTAGGACGGCTATAAAATTCTTCACAGCTAGTCCACCTTCTTTGGATAGTACTGCTGCTGCACGGGCTTTCTGCGATGCTTCAGATTCATCAAACCTAAGGTAACCAGTCTCAGCTCCCATTTTGAAATCTACAAACTTTACAGAGAAAAGAATCGAGCATTAGACTTAACAATGGTTGGGAATAAAACAACATAATGTTACCAAGCACAAAAGGCTTAACAGGCAGTAAATTATCATCATGGCTAGGAGGAAACTGATATTTTGTAAGTTATATTGAATCTAAATTCATGTAGACAGCTAAAGAAAACTGATGTATAGTAGTACCTTGACATCACCAAATTTCCCGAAAACGGCTTTAAGATCTTCGCGTAAGACAACTTCCTTATTATCTTTATGGGTAGCAAGAGCACCCTTTTCTTCTTGTTCCCCATTTTTAGTAGGAGAATCAGAAGACTCTCCATCTGCTCCCTCAGCCTGAACTTGATCAGTGTTTTCTTTATCAGCCTCAGAATTATCAACCGACTTTGATTCATTCTCATTCATTGTCTTATCAGTTGGCTCCTCGGAGCTTTTCTGTTCTGTTTTACCCTCTTCAGCTGATCGCTTGAGGGTGAATGAGATGATCAAACCCTTGGGATAACTATAATATAATAAAATAGCAATAATCAGATCAAGAGAAACATTAGAAAGAAAAGAAAAAAATTTTAATTGTAACAGTAAAACCCCTACTCTGGCTCATATTCAGATTTGTTCTTGTGATCAGAACCATTCTTCTGATTTGCAGAAGCCTTTTGAGGACGGTAATTCGCAAATTTTTCTTCATCCTTCTCCCTTTCTTCATCAAACTCTTTCCTGAAAATAAAATACCATCTTTAACTAGTAAGGCATCTAAACAATCAATAGAAAGACCTGTAAAATGAGAAAAGGTCAGGAAAGACATGTTCAAGTAGTATTACTTTGGTTTCAGCTCCAGCTCCAGACCAGCATAGACCAATTTTTGCTTCATAACATTCTGGGCGTCCTCTTCTGTAGGGAACTCAACCAAGGCAACACCACTAAATAGCCTTGACTCTGCTACGTGACAAGGCATCCTCACACTATTAACCTGCGAGGATAACATAAACACATATCATATATTGTATAACCAGCTAATCTAACTGTTAATATTTTTGATAAATGGCGAGAGACTATAGTGGATTACCTTTCCATACTGATTGAAAAAGGATTCCACATCTTCCCTTTTAACATCATATGCGAAAGATGACGCAGCTACTGTTCTAGCATTAAGTTGCTCAATCAATTCTTCAAGCTTCAACAATTCAGTACTCCTACCAACCTTTTTCCCTGTGTAAGCAAAATCCGAAAACAGAAGTGTTCACTAGACTGTAAAACATGATCTTCAAAACTAATCACCATAATATAAAAATTTCCAAATATATAAAAAGGAATGTCTCAATGAAACTAAATCAGGCCATTGAGCCATTCATTTATATTTAAAATTAGAATTTTTCTTCAAAGATTGAATCAATACTCCAAAGCTGAATCAACCTAAGGCATTGTAAAATAGATCCAATCCAACCTTAAACAACAAACCAATATAAATCTAATCGTATATCATGTACTTATAAGACTCACCATCTTCTGAAACCTTGAGAGAAGAAGAGGTTCGAAGAGTATCAGCAACAGCTTTAATAGTATCTTCAGGAATGTCATCTCCTTTTGAATCACCCAACTTTAAATATCCTTTCATCTTACTGAAGGAGCAAATCAACGCCAAACTGACCACTGTTTACCAAACCAAAAAAAAATCATCACTTTGCAAACAGTAAAAAAAGGGAAGCAATTGAATTTTTTTAAAGTTAGAAACTTTACAGCCATCTTCACTCTCTCCAACAGTTTTCTTGAGGAAATCATCAATAGGAAGATTACTATCACTGAAGTAAAACTCCACCTGAATAATCGAGGTACCAATAATATCACAACATAGTTAAACAAAAACTTGTGAAACGAGAGAGATACAGAGGAGTTGAAAGAAGAAGAAGAGATGTTTAAACCTGGCGAAGAACCTCTTTTGCTGTCTCTTCGGTTAGACAAGGAATCGACATTTTTTGTTCACAAGTTCGATAGAGAGAGAAAAAAGAGAGAGGAGGAAGAAGGGTACTAGGGTTTAGTGAGAAACTGCTTTCGTTTTTTTTCAGCTAAATTTTTGGAGTCAGTTTTACATTATATAGATTTAAGATTTATATTTCTTTTCCTTTTTAATTTTGTTTTCCACAAAATTATTTAAATATTATTTCCATTTTGTTAGAATTTACCAAAATTTACTCAGATATTCCTATCCATTAGGTTAGTTATGTAGATATTTTAAATTTAAATTAAAATTTGATATTTTAAAAAATATAAAATATCTAAGATAATTAACTAATATTTGATATGTAACATAAATAACTAAAATTTGAAACATTTAAAAGCAGATTCTTATCAATAAATTAAAAAAAAAAAACTATACTTAAAATTCAAAGTGTATTTTATAAAATATTTGTAAAACTAAAAATATAATTATATAATAATATAAATAATGTAATTAAAAATAAATATATTTTAAATTTAATTTAAAATTATGTTTAAAAACCTTAATTTTAATTTTTTCTATTTTAATTTCTTTTTTTCTACTTTTTGATCACTCATATTTACTTATCACTCTACCTCAATAAAATAGAGTACATGATCAACCAAATACCAATATATTTTCTCTTTTGGAACCATGAGTACATTAAAGACAAAATTTGATAGTAGTATTTACAAACAAAAAGGTGAAATTACTTTTGCCTAATCTTTCTACGATTTTGGTCATGTTAAAAGTCACTAAGCAAAACTTTGGTAACTATTGAAGTTACATTCCAGCTTTAGAGATACTCTTTAAAGCTGATAAGAAAAGGAGTCCCCTGAGATCAGAACACAGCAAGAGCATATCCCTTTATTTCAGAAGCAAGAGATGTCAAAGATGCAGGTGAAATCATTAATCTTCCTCACTTTATGAAGATGAAGCTATGCATGGCATGGCATCTGAATCAAGCTGTGGCTGTTGGAACATTTTGATGCATCTAATAAGCATATGTAGGAGTTGCTCAAAACCATCCAAGGCACTTGACCTGAGATTTGAAGACTTCTTCAAATTTTGATGATGTCTTAATCAGCCTGATACGGCTCTAAAGAACCCCATGTTTTCCCAAGTTTCAGTTTCACATGTAGAGGGACTAGAGATGCAGAATATAATCAATAAAGTTAATGTATGTATATACATCACATAATAAGAAGCATAGGATATGAGGAACATACCAAGAAGTGAAACCGCATTTTCCATGCTGGTTTGTAGCAATATTGCAGCTTCCTTTGTGTAAGAAGGATCAACTTCCAGCACAAGTTCATCATGTACCTGCGTTATGATGCCCCACGATTATAAGCCATAGACAGTATGAAAATTCTACTTGCATACTGTATTGGAAATATGCAAAGAAACAAAACTCAAGATAAACGAACGTCCAAAAAACTTACTTGTAGAAGAATTCGGCATCGTCCCTTTAACATGTGAAATCTAGTTTCAGTTGATGAACTAGATGCTGTGGTACTAACATCTTCAGAAATTGCAGAATATATGTTTATCATCGCAATCTTGATTATATCAGCAGCAGATCCCTGAATAAAATCACAACCCAGTAAAATTAGATTGTCTGGAAGCAAATGTTAGGGACTTATCCAACAAAGATTTCTCTCTTAAGGGAATGAGTCCCTTTAAAACCACTACTACCAACCAACGAGCGAAAGGGGAAGAAGAGTAGACTTTTTCATTGTAAATAGATAGAATTGGTATATAGACAGTGTATTAAACGTGAGAGCATAACATTAAGCTTCAAGAAGAAAGAGAAGAAGAAACAAGATCAGACCTGGCACATGGAATTTACAGCTTGCCTTTGAGCCTTAGATTTCTCTTTGGCATTCCCAAATTTTATTTTCGACAAGAACCGCCTTCTTCCCTTGAGAGTCTGTATGTATCTGCATATCAAATGATCTGCGATTATAATTATAGCTCATGAAGAAGTAACACAATTATAATATAGCTCCCAATTAATCACATAAAATATGAGAGAGACTATGATTTAATTGAACACATAGGACTGCCCTCAAATCAAATATATAACGAAATAGAGTGTAACATCCTCACCCCTTTTCCTGGCAAAATGAAATCGTTTCGTTAAGCCAAGAGGTGACAGCAGGGAAAGAACTTTTAAAGCTTCTAATTTTCTCTTTGGCTGCATCGGAGCTGCACTCAAGCTGTTCTGCAAGCCTTTTTGCACCCATTCCATAAAGAATTCCATAGATCAATCTTTTGGTCTGATCTCTATCATGTGGACTAACAGAATCCTCAGCCTTTCCAGTCCATTTTGCAGCTATCATCGTAAAGACATCACCTTCTGGCTGACTAAGCTGTGCAATCAACGAGGAATCTCTAGAAAAGTGTGCCATAAGTCGTAACTCTATCTGTGAATAATCTGCCGTCAAGAGTAACCAATTTTCCTGTGGTGAAAAAAGCTTACATTATATTCAACCTTCACGAAAACCAGAAATCTTTTATGGCTAAGGGGATTGAAAAAAACATGACATCAACGATGGTGTGACAGACTCAACACTTTGCCTATAAAAGCCTATATGGCATGATTGCACACCACTGTGGAGTTGTGCAAGATATTGTTGACATCATTCCTCCACAGTCAAAGAGCTTTAATAATAAGACGAGAGCAAGCGCTTCCAAGTTCCAATACCTTTTCAAATGCATATGTTAAATCCCATATCCCAATAATTCAGGAGGACCCAAGCTACTGACCACTCAAATGCTTTCAGTTGTAGAACTATTTTTCAATAATTATGTTTTCTTGTTGGCCTGAAGACCAAAGATACGACACTTTTAGAAATTAAGAGAAAATTACCTGAGTAGGAACAAAGAAATCACGTGCATTTATTTTGCAACGATCAGTATCTGAATTTACTTCCTTTCCATTTTTATCCAATACGAACTCTACTTCATGCTCCACAGACTGCAGAAAAGTAACATAGTGATTAATTTTTTGATGCATGATAAAATTAAATAGGAAACATAACAGAAGTCATACTTGGAGATTAGGCTCCTCTATGGAAAGCCGCCCAGTAGCTGTTGATGTTTGAAGCCAGCGGCCATGCAAAGTATACCTTTGTGTGCTCAAGCGTAGTTTAGCTAGCGAACAAATTGATCCAAGTGTACAATTTAAGAGCTTTGCCAAAGTGCGGTGCTCTTTGATAACTGGGACAACAGGATGCTCATTCCTGAGACAAAGTTGTATTGCAATGTAAAACAGAACTATAGTAGCTGAGGACAAAGAAAATCATGCTCTTGCTAAACACAGAAATTCTCATTACATAAGCTACTGTCTAATTTCTCTGTGATGAAAAGGAAAACCAATTAGCCATTTGCAATACCTTAAGAGATCCAAGGAATGCTTATCAGTGCTTGGATGAAGTTTCCCTTTAGATTGGTTTTCAGGTATGGCCAACTTCAACTTTCCATATAGTACATTTGCAATATCAGCTGGGTTGTGCAATGAAAATGTCATGCCAGCCAATTCAAATGCTTTCTTCTCAAGGGACCGCAGTTTATCCCGCAATATATTCCGTGCCCTAAGGCATCCTTCTATATCAACGCCTATACCCCAGATCTCCATGTCTGCAAGGACATTAACCTGAAACACAAAATATAAGTATTATGCTGCTGCAAGACAACTAGCATGACTGAGTTGGAAATTTCTTTGAATTGACTAAAATTTTAACTAAAGAAGATATACCAGCGGCATTTCAGTGGCTGTCAGTGCTTCAAGAAGTTCTTCAGAAACAAGGATCTTCCAAAGAGATGAACAAAGGGCTCGGGTTTGAGCAACCCGTCTGCAGCAACCATTGTGGGCAACCCTTCGGATCTGATTCCTCCACCTGCCACTGCGATTAGCAGCTTCAGCTGCCTCTGGGGACAATCTTTTCTTCACTTCCTTTAACATCACATGAACAGTTTTAGAAACTTTGCATAACAGTTTTTATCAAAAAAAATTGCATCAACAAATATAATATGGAAGTACCTATAAGCTAATCTGTGTGTGATGATAAACTAACCAACAAAAGATAAAAGCAAAAAAGATAGTTATACTAGATTGTCTTTCTTAATTACTGTCATCAGGAGACACATGATATACATTGTATTGATTCAACTCACTGTCAATCTGGAATTACCTTATCTATGTTTGGATTTGAATGTCTTTCCTCATCTGGCCAAAGAATCCATGTCACGATGCTCATGTCAATGGTATAGCTTATGTGAAGTGGAGGCATCATTAGCCAAGATCCATCCACCAACTCAAGATCCCTGACCCCTTCTAAAAGATTCAGGCGAGCACATCTTTGGATTGAAATGGCAGGACTCTTGAGCACCTGAATCTGGACTTTCAAATTCCAGGTGAACTTTCGTATATTTAAATTTCCCATTATTTTACTGATTCTGTTCCACCTATATTTAATAACATCAAACATGTTGGGGGTAGCCAAAACCTGGTCGTTGCCAACAACAGCATCCTTGATAAGCTTTTCTTTTTCTGCACATTCCAGGTTGGGAAGATCCTTATTAAGATTCACATAGTATACAGGCGAGCTATTCCAGCAGATAGCAATTCCATGTATCTCATAAGAGGTGCGGGAATTCAAATCTTGTAGTTTATTATAGTGAATATCAAAGAAAAATTCCCCAGCAGATTCCCAAAGTTCCAGGAAAGAATCAAATCCACCACTAATATTTCCTGCAGTTATTGGACCGTTTTCACATGTACCATCCTTATTGCTCAACGGAAAATGAGCATTCCTACTCAAATACTGCTCAACATTGTCCTCGGTTTCTATCTCTCTGCCATCGTAAACAGGGAAAGGGAAAGTATCATTGGAAAGACTACTAGCAGCACTAGGTCCAACAGTAACGACTGTAGTTCCTAAGGGTTGAAGATTAGGAAGACGACTGGTTAAGTTAATTTCTGATCCTAAGGTAGTACCTGATACTTCCCTTGGCTTTTCTCTGTGATTATCTGTATCAAAGTTTTCACACCCCAAGTGCCCCTCTAACCTTGGTTTTCCTGGAAGCTGCTGAAATCCATTGGGACCAACAAGGCCTCCAGAAATGTCTCTTTCAGTAGTTTCTTGTCCACTGGGACTCCTAGCAGGAGCCAACGGCAAGGGATTTGAAAACTCATGAACATCCAAACCAAGTGACTTAAAAGCGGAAAATGCAGCAGCCCTTGCCTCTTCTGCTTTCTCAAGAACAATTTTGCGTGCCCCATTCTTGATTTTCTTGGCTAATCCCAAGTGTATCCTTTTTTGTCCTGTCCCTGGTACACCATATAAACTCTGAGGAATTGGATGAAAGAGCATAACATTCAATGTATCATTGCTTATAAAAGCTGAAGAGATTTCAATGAGACAACAAAAACATCAATTTAATTGTCTAAGAAAACTGATTTACCTTCTGCAGCCCACGCTGAAGATTCAAAGAGAGCTTTTACAATTTCAGGGATGGATGCTTCAGCTATTGCCTGAGATGTGCGCAAGCCAGCTTTGTACAAAGCTCTAGCTCTTGAACCCTATTTATCCAACACCAAAACCTATCTTTGTCAACAGCACTTTTCATATCCTAACTATAAGTTCCTGGAAGCTGCAAGTACCTTTATATATGGAATGCTAGTAAGTTCGACAATCTCAGCCCTGACACCAAATGAAACACGGTTTTGGAACTTGGCAACTAATCCCTCCAAATCATGCCATCCAAGCCTCTCACAGAACACCGAAACCATGGAAGAAAACCTTCCAGCATTCTCCTGTAGCGCTTGAACCATACCTCTAGCCACTTTAAAGGCTTCACAGACCTCAGTCACAGAAGCTTCCTGCATTCCATAGTTCAGAAGGAAAAACAATCAACTTGTCAACTAGAGAAGGATCATCACCATGCCTTCTGATGCAAAAGCAGGTGTTGTCAGCAAAAAATTTTGAAACAACAAATTTGATACAAACCAAAATCTCCAAGGGCCGAAACAAGCAGGGCATGGAAGTTAGAGAAGTAGTTTAATAATAATACTCTGAAGCATAGGTGATCATGCAAGCTGGTATATATATACACAATTATATTTATATTTATATATATTCCACAAATTATTTTGAAATAGCAAATTTGATACAAACCAAAATCTCCAAGGACCAAAACAAGCAGGGCATACAAGTTAGATAAGCAGTTTAATAATAATACCATGACGCTTAGGTGATCATGCAAGCTGCTAGGGGTTTATATATAAAACATATAAATGAACCAAAATAAGAAGCTTTAGCATTGATAAATAACAAGTACAAGAACCAGAAAAAGCAGTAGGGGTCACCTGAACTAGTTTTGACAAGATGAGAGCAACAAAAAATCGTTTGCACACTCGAAGCATTTGTTCATCTGAAAGCATTTTCATGCTTGTTGAACCACGCCGATTGTCAGATTCTCCACACAATTTTTTTTTCACATCGTGTGGTTTTAGAGTGCGAACTGTTGCACCATGTGCCATACGCATCAGGAAAGGTTCGACCACTCCAACTCTATTGCCAACAGACTGAAATTGTAAGATGAAAAGTGACAGCATCAGTATATCAAGATTTTCCGAAACTACCTGCCCACCTAACTTCTATTCAAAAAGCACTGCAAACATTTGAAGGTTGCAACTCAGCTTTCCACAACAGAGTTAAAGGAGAAAGAGATCGCGTAACTATTTTGCAGAAGACTAAAAGTTTAATAAGAAGAATAACAGTTAATCTAGAATTACAGTCAATTTATAGGAAGAAGATATCTAACAACATACTTCTTGCTTAACAACCCACATAATAATGCCATATATTATTAGAATATACCAGTTACCTGTTCTAAAGGAGACAGTTCCATGAATCGTTCATAATACAATTCCCAGTTTGGTTCAACACCAACATTGATTGGTGTGACTAAGTAGACCAAATGCAAATCAGAAGCCATAACTAGTCCTTCACGTGCTCTTAGAAGATCATCCAGCACTATCTGCAGCAACACCAATAACATACACGTCAAGCAACCTTGCATAACATTACGAAATTGCATTTTTAATTATAAAAAGTCAGAGTAGACTACAAGTGACTCCTCTGGGCAGAGTGAACTGCCAAAAGCTCCACGTCCAAGGGGTGTTGTAGTGTATAACTTTGTCTCTTCATTCCACTCAAGAAATTTCCTGTGGCACAGCCACCGAAGAGAATCCTGAGCTGATTTAACCACATCTTGGAAGGGCTTTGTAGAGTTCAGAAGTGTGCACCTAACATAGCGATGAATATCTTTGGCAGTCTGAACAATTCCACCTGCCACAACTTCTAGTATTGCATGAGTCATTCCATTTTTGTCCTCAGATAAACAAGACTGCAAAGGTGGGCAGGTTTCATTAAGAAGTGACATTATTCGCTTGAGTTCTCCTGGTTTGCAAATCAACACCTGGAAAGAAAATAAAATTTAGAACAAGAATCAGATGCGTATAACATTGACCACACTCCATACAAGAAAATAGATGTATGTAAACAAGACAGAAACTCCGATATGAAGTTTACAGCATCACAGAATTAACATACACTTTCTCCTTTGGTATCAATCCCAGTCCGACCAGCTCGACCAGCCATTTGCTTGTACCTTGTTCCATCAATAAAATCACGGCCAATCATTGGTTGTCGAAAAATTACCCTCCTTGCAGGCAGGTTAACACCAGCCGCCAAAGTGGAGGTAGCTGTTAAGACCCGTACGAGACCCTTACGGTAACAGGTCTCAACTATCTCTCTTTCTTCAACCTGTAATACAAATAAAGTTATTTATCCATTGGGAGCGATTGAATGGAGATAATCAGTAAAATTCATGTTACATGTAAGTAGGAAAAGAATCACAATCGTGCTATATAAGCTAGACACATCAAGAAAAGATATTTAGTGAATGTGTATACATACTGTAAGACCAGCATGGTGATAGGCAACCCCAGAGGGAAGAGTTTCTTCTAGTACAGGATCTACTCCAGACGGAGACCTTCGCAGGGCATCAATTACAGATCTGATATCCATAAACTCACTATTTTCACCATCTATGTCTATGGACACTTTTTTAATGAGCTTTGAAATATGTCTAGCAGTTGATTCACATCCTTTTCGACTCGAGCAAAATATCAGCACTGAATTTCCCTCTTGAACAACCTGGATAATGATATTACATGTGAGTATTCCTTCTTGAAAACCAAATATGTGTACATATGAAGACATATGAAGACATGTGACTTGCCAAAGTCATTACCTCGTTACAGAGCTCAACTATATGGTCTGGGTCTTTTCCTCCCATATCAGCAGCTTTTGGTATAGTCCTCACAACTTCCATCTTTTTATTATAAATGGTGCTACCAACTTTAATATACTCCTCTAGTGGAACTGGTCGAAACTCTGTTTGATATAAAGCTGCCTGTCAACATGTACTACACACAATAAGTTTTCTGGTTAAAAGGGCATGATAACTTTATAAAGAGTTTCAGTAGAGGTGAAAACAGTAGCTCTGGAAAGTAAAAAAAAAGAAAAAACTATTATCATCCATCAAAGAGATTTTGGAGATACACACTTACACAGATCTTCATCTTACAGGAAACATAGAGTGTATTACTAGCAAACAGTAAATTTGAGTAGTTTCATTAAGAAAACATATACCCACAGTATACTCTTATAGTTCCCACGGACAAGCGGGTCCGTACATTTATTCATGAATACTTATATTTAGATAGAATTGTCATGCGACTGAGTGAGAGCAAAATACTCACAAACACATGTATCAAATTGGGAATTTTTCTTACTTGAAGCCAGTCAGCAACTGCTCCAACATTCGGCATTGTAGCACTCATACCCACAATTTGTAGGCCATGAGCAGGATCAGCCTTGCCACTGCTACTCCCTGAACTCTCACCACTACTCGATTCTGAACTGCCTTCACCAGCAGCATAGCGAAGTTTCGTCAACATAAGTTCCAAAAGATAACCCCTATGTTGATCACCCACCTTTATAAACCAAGAATATTAGATTCCTTTAATGCAATCATTATACAATCTGCGGCGATACCGCGATAAAGCATGAAAAGCAGCAAAGATAAAAAAATAAAGATGGTTTCGAAAAGTTATAAGCATATCTGAGATACATGCAGACAAGATATGTGAAAACATACCATATGTAGCTCATCTATAACTATTATCCCAAGTTCCGACAAACGACCTTCTTCAAGCATTCGGTTTATCAAAGTGTTTGCCTTCTCAATCGTGCAGACAGCCACAGAAGTTCCTTTAGGAAGTGTTCCACCACCCTGATTTCCGTAGTAACTACGAACATGCTTACCAAGTGGTTCAAGAAGGACCTCAAGGTGTTCCGCCTGCACCCAATTGTTATACGACTAAACTTACAGAAAGTAATGATATAAAACACTAATGAAGACAAAAGAAACCTTTTCAACGCAAATGGAGACATAAGGTAGTACAAGCAGTGCCATTTTTCCAGTTGTTAATACCCGACGCAGCATCAACACTTCAGCAACAAGACTCTTACCAGCACTGCACAAACAGAATGGTTTTAATGGTTTTGCAATTGAACATTAATTCTTGTAAGATAGAAGCCTGCTAGTGAAAATCAATAATACTGCAATCATGGTTCAATAAAAATGCAGGAAAAGATGAAAACTTGGAATTGGCATATTCATCGCCAACCATGAAGATACCTTGTAGAAGCACAATATACCAAATTCCTTTTCTGCAAAACACCATCTACCTGAAGACACTCGACCTAGAAAATAAAAATTTGTGTTCAGGAATCAAAAGGACGTCAGTTTGGATAGCGAATACTAGCTGCAGCTCCCAACTGATATTACACTATATATATAAGAGTAGGAACGTTGAAAGTATATATCAGCTATATCCAAAAATAATTGACAAATAAGTGAAATAACAACTCACACATAAACTAATAGTTATGTACCTGCCAAGGATAGAGTTTTGATACTCCTTTCTTATTGTATACACTGCAAACTTCTGAGGGAAGCCAAACGCTAAGATTTAAACCATCTTTATTCCGTTGAAAGCTTGAAGGTGTCTGACTATCTTCAGATTCACTAGAATCAACTGGTTTCTTCATATTGCCTATCATAGAAACAGATCTTACAGTATAATTTCCCTCACACAATACATTTTTGTTTCCTTCGGATTCTGGATTCAGCCTGCCTATCAAAATTTTATTGTCTGCAGCATTATTTGCATTATCCAGAGTTTCACATCCTTTATTATCAACAAAAGCAGATTCAGAGATCCCACTGCTTCGTACAGATATGTTATTTTGCCTTCGGTTACCTCCGTTTGTTTTTTTATCTTGAAACAAAAATTCAAGATTCTTGACAGGGAGCGGAGATATTTCTTTATTAAAATCTCTCACATGCTTCTCCAAGACCTTTGAATAACCAATAGCACCTTTATCCTTTACTCTGCTTTCATCTAAATCCAAGCTTTTCTTTAACTTGTCAGTGCAATTATCTGTTTTGTTGCTGCATGAAATAGTAGTTCCACGTTGGCCTCCGTCTTTAACTTCTACAGAACCAGAGTTCTCGGTTGGAATTAAAAAACCATCAGCAACTTGAATTGCTTCATTCCAGAAAGAATCTCCAGGTGAGAACATTGAGCTACCACTTCCTGACTTGGGGGTCCCAACAGGACATGACTTAACGGATGATGCAGGCGTGTGGCATTCAGTTAACTGAGCAGATGATTCTGGTGCCTTTGTACACTTCCTCAAGCCCATTGGAAGTTCAACAAATTCCTTGCTTGGAATCTGCGAATGTATTAGAGTAGAAACATAAAAAAGATTTAAGATGAATCAGTTTAGCAGGAAGACAAGTGACAATGAATGTATACCTTCTTTGTAAGGTCTAAAACTGTTTTATCTCTTTTATCAGCAATACTAGCGAGTGTTTCAGGCTTACTTCCAAGAGGATATGCAAGCTCATCTAATGATGGTATATTTTTGGAATCACAACGCCTCTTTTGAAAAACCTTATTATCTTGGGCAAGTGATGATGAACTGCATTGACGTTTCAGTTCGCTTTCCTTCTGATGTGGAGGTAGGGCAACAACAGACTGCACTCCACTGCAAAACACAGACAAGCAAAATTTACAAAGTCTTGTAAATTTCAGAACGATTGACTAAGTCGGACATAATGAAAGAATGGATGTTTAACCAACTAAGTTCTTGATAATAATGGAATGAAAAAAAAATCGGCACAATCAAAGCATATTACCTACAATACAAGGACAAGAAACCATTGGCAAAGTCTCTTAGTTCTGAACTATCTTTCTGATTATCACATGGTAAACCATCAGTTGCATGAGTTTCAGCAGTAGCAATACCTTCTCTATGCAAAACTTGAGATCCGCTCTGGTTCAAAAACCCTTCAATTCCTTTAAAAGTTTCAGCACTTACAGGTTTAGGCAGGCGATGGTGTATATTTTCACCAACAGACGAACCAGAAACCTCTAAATCCAATTTTCTAGTAAACGCTTCCTGCCTTGCCTGCAACCCACTATTTGTAGTGATCTTGTCATCTAGAGAAGCTTTCAAGTAGTTGTCTAAAGTGCCCTTGTCTCCAGGAGACCTTTCTCCTGTCACCTTAACATTTTTCTCGTTTCTCCCAGACTTCAAATTTGGGGAAGAATGTTTCCTCTTCTTCGAAACATAAAACTAGTAGTACAGTGACAAGCAACATAAGAAAAATTAGTCAGTAGTAAGAGCTTTTAGCTTCAATATCACAAAACTTCCAGCATAACTAGTTTCATTGTTCATAAGTTGACTAAAGAAAAAGTTTGCAAACGCAGTTGCTTTTAACCTAATTTAGGGACAATCCTTATCAAATTTAAAAACTTTGTTCATGAAAATAAAATAAAAACTCAGATTTTAGTTTTTCACAATCTTTAGTGGACAAATTAAAATTATGAGATTCCACCAAATTTGATTTAACTGAATTTATGGGCCAATCCGAACAATCCAATGAATCGAACTCTAAAAATTCCATCCATTTGCATCGAAATAAGTCAAATTTCAAACACTAGTTTTTGAAGTTTTGACAAACTTTAGGAGCTTGCAGCAAGCACGAGTGAACACTCGAAGAGAAGGAGAAGGATAGGAATAAGAATTGCAACATCAAATACATCTGCAGTTCGTGGAGACAAATTAATCATCAAACAAACAGAGAGAGAAGGAGAAACGAACCTGATCAATCCGCGATTTAGAGGAATCTGACTCCATGAGCAGAGGAAGAAGAGCGACCGCACGAGATCTAAAGAAAAATCCTAGTCGGCGGTTTCAACGCCGGGAGAGTGAGGAACGCCCAAAATGAGCCGGATATAGAAACAGAATCTGTAGCGTTTGAATTTGAACTTGTTCGCTTATCTGGGGGCGCGGCGCTGCTAATAAATACAAAATCAATTCCTTTTGCTTAGGCCGCTATTGGGTGTAGTTCAATAGGCCTGTTAAAGGCCCATTGTATTTTATTTTTGGTCTTCGAAGGCCCATTATTTCAAACGCGACAAATTCTTCATTGACGTTTTCTTTTTGCGTTTGAGAAAACAGTGATATAAATCCGCGTTTAAAGAGGACGACGATACCACGACGTGTCTAATCTTCTAATCTATTCCTATATTATTTCTCCGGCGACAATCAAGTTTATTCCGGTGGCAATGGCGTCGAACAGCAGAGAAGTTAGGAGACGGAAGATCTTAGAAAGAGGATCCGATCGCTTAGCCTTTATAACTGGTCAAATCAACGACGTTCCTCCTCCACCTCCTTCCGATTCCCAATCTCATCTCTGCACTGACCAGTCCTTACCGGACACGATTCCTCCTTCCGATCAGACACTTACTGCTCAACAAATCGGTGCCTTATCTCTCTCTCTCTCTTGTTCATATCTGATTAATCTGAGCGACTCGTTAAAATTGTTTGTATCAATTGAATTTTGCCTAGTGTAATTGGTAGAAAGCATAGAGAATAATCGAATTGGCTTCTTTGATTAGATTTTAATGTACTTGTTTGAACTAATACAATATTGTAACTCAATGATTTTGATGATTCTGGTTGTGAAATTGCAGCTTTCACAAGTAACAAAGAAAACATCTCCAATGCTGCAGATCACAACATCCATCAAAGCAAAGCAGAATTGCTTCAACCTAGAAACTATAGTGAAACATTGAGAGAAGCTTCTACTTCAGATCAACCTAGAAACTATAGTGAAACATTGAGAGAAGCTTCTACTTCAGATTCTAGAGACACAACAATACAACCATCTCCTGCATCATCAAGTGTTCAAGCATTTACACCTCTGGTTAGTTTTGTTGACACCATCACACCAAAGAACATTGGAACTGCCATTGATGCTTCAGAATACACACGGATGTTCACAGCAATTGTGATTGCGTTTTTTGTTATATTATCTCATCTCTGGTTCACTACACTAGGCAACATAGTAAGCTTCAGGCCTGTTTTATTACTGCTCTTAACTGATACCACAATTGTGCTTGGACGTGTGCTGCTAAGTCATAGTGGAGATTCGTCCTCAGCTTCGCGGATAGTAATGAATGGGCAGGGTATAGCTGATCAAGTCGGGAATGCTTTGGAAATGGTGATGATGATGAAGAAGGTAATGGATGCACTTATTATGGATTTTAGCTTATACACTGTGATTCTTATATGTGGCCTCTTGTTCACTAAAAACATCTTTTCTTAGGTCATTGTCGATTAGGTTTGTTTGTACTCATTTTATTAGTGTTTTTGCTTCTTGTTTTGAGTTCCTTAGTTCCAATACACACTTGTTTGTTTCAGATATTTTTCATTGTTGTCCGACCATGAACGTTCATTAAAGGTCTGTTTGTAGTTTTACTTTTACAGAGCCAGTAAAAGTAATTAGCTCTGGACAAAATAACCTACCCAAATTTGAAAAATTATTTCATTGGGTGTTAGATTTCTAAACCCGAAAACTCGTATCTGAATATGAATTTGTGGGTTAAAATGCGAAATCTAATTATATATTCAAATAATTAAATTATTATAAAATTTTTATGTATATTTATGAATGTTTAGTTAAATTTTTGTCAATTTAACTATTTTTTTTTTCTCTGATATTTTTTATCCGAAACCGTACTCTAATCCAAACTGAATCTGATAAAATTATTTCATTGGGTACTAAATTTCTAAATCCGATATCCAAATCCGAATGAGTTTTACTCGAATCCAATCCGTTTATCCGAACGTCCAGCCTAGTATATATATTTATAGTGTTAGTTACCTTCCAACTAATGCAACTAACGCTATAAATATAAACAATTTAATTAATATACATAATTCTACTTATTTAGTATTTGTCAATGATAAAGACGGGGTTTAATGTTTTGATAATTCGTATTTATCAGCTAACCAAATTCTGTTACTGATCCTATAAAAACTTAGGAAATATTGTTTAGTGAATAAAAGTAAATGTAAAAACTATAAAGGGAAAAAAAAGTAAAATAAAAAGTAAAATTTTAATTGCTATAAAAATAATTAAAAAGTTAGGCTTTACCGTGGAAATAGGTCTTGAGGAAGCAACGGAGAAAATCACTCAGTGGGAACAGAACCATACGGAAAAAAAAAATCATGAAACGCTTAGTTCTTCTCTTGTTTTTATCTACTTTAATATTTGTTTATGTATATAATAAATAATATATAAATAGGTCTCTTTTTGGCAGCCATTAATTCATTTGCCGCTAAAGTGAACTGTAGAAGAGATACACAGAGATAGAGAGAGAGAGACGAGTTGAGGTTTTCAAAGGCTTCTAATTCCTGGAAATGGAGATTTCTCCAGCTGAAAACAAACTCGGTGGCTTCAGAGACGGCGAAGCTGTGTCTTCCACAGACATAAAAAACGAAGCTTTAGACATTTGTCGGATTTGTCAATCGCCGATGGAACCAGATAATCCGTTGAGGCATCCATGCGCATGTCGTGGCTCTCTCAAATATATCCACTCAGATTGTCTATTCCTCTGGCTTGATCACCGTAAACTCAAGCATTGCGAGGTTTTAAACCCTTTTAAACTCTTGTCTCTGTAAAGTTTACTGTTTTTTTAAGTCTCTCTCTTTTATCTTCTTCTTCTACTGCAGATTTGTAAGCATCGTTACTCAATAGTTCCTGTGTATGCCAAGAACGCCCCAGAGAGACTTCCATGTCATGAGTTTTTAATGGGATTGCTAATGAGATCATTACGTTTTATGAGTTTGATGCTTCCTTGGCTCTTAGTGATTCCTTTCAACGCTTATTGCTCTTCTCTTCGTCCTTGGGATAAAGAAAGTGTTTTTGTTAACCATAGAGTTTTTGAACTGCCTTTGAAATTTCCTGGTTTGTTTCACACTGCTAAGGTTATGTGTTCCATCACTCATTTGGTTGTTCTAAGGTTAATTCTCGAAGAGGTTATAAGAACATATCCTGAGTTGTTACATCGTGTGATCATCTTAGAGAACTTTCTAAGACAGAGGGATTTTACTGGAATTTTTCTGTTGTTAGCGAATTATTTGCATATTCTGTGTGATTGGTGGCATGATCAGCTCTTACACATACCATTTCTCTACATCTTTGAGAGAGGACCTCTTGCACGAGCGTTTGTACCTCGAAACACGCCGCTTCGTAATTTTGGAGCCATCAGGAGGTTTCTTTTCTTTTTGAATGACAACACTTTTGCTGTAAGTCTGAACTCTCTTTTACTTCTCCCTACACCCTAAGTACTTGTGTATTGAGCTATTTCTTTATGCATTGTAGAGCTTGCTGTCTTAGCTTTCCAGATTAACATCCATGTTGAGTAACAGAATCTTGTTTTTTTTCCTTCTCTGCAGGTTCTTGCCATCAACATCTATTGGTCTTTCTTCGAGGTTCTTTTACCATTTTTGATTGGCCGAGTTGTCTTATTTATCCTACGTTATTTCCCACACGATTGGATGGCGGAAAATGCATCTGAGGTGGCTGTTGGAGAAATGGTTATGCTCTCAGTTTTCCTGGCTTACCTTGGAAGTGTTTTTACTCTGCCTCGAAACACATTTCAAATAAGTGTCAGGCTATCAGAAAAGGACGCATTCGTCTTGTTTTTTAAACTCGGTGTTCTGCCTTGGATACTTGGTTTCTGGATTGATTTCTGCACTTTCCCTATATCAGGGACCACACTTTCTCACAGGCTTGCGGTTCCTTCAGACTATCCACTCATAGCTGCCAAACATTGGTATATAGGACTATTCTACTTGGCATTTGTTTTACATTTCATGGAGCTTATCCTAAAGGTAACATTTGAATTTTTGTTTCATCCTCACGCATCATTAGATTCATTTGCGCATTCTTTCTTTTGACAGATGGTTCATAAACAAGCCTTTTGGTATCTTCTAGATGTCACAGAACCAAATTACAAAGTCACCAAACTGCATCTTCGTCCCACTCTCTTGGTGTTTGCTTTCCATGTGACCGTAGTGGTGATTGTGCTTCACTTTCCAATAAAGGCAATTAATCTCATCAGCCAATCATTTTTCCCTCTCCAATTTGGGTAAGCTCATCCGGACCTTACCACGTAATGTTTCTAATTTCTTGACTTCTTGAACAAATGTAATAAAACGCATAAGAAATGCAGGGTCTACAAGGATGAGCTTGTGGTTGGCTTACTCGGTGCTTATATGTGCGTAATTAGATTCGGTCCCAGGAGGTTAGCCGGTTTTATCACACCATCCATCAAACCGATGGTTCACAAATGGTTTATCACTATCAGCTCTTGGCTCAAGTTGAATGATTTCTTGCTTGGAGTGCCCCGAAAAGACCGTGAAAATCATAATGTGAGACCTCTGTTCCGAGCATTTGCCATAGCTGAAGGCTCTATGGTCAGTTTATATGGATCTCAAAGTGATACCACCTGTGAAAAGGATACAAATAACCAAAGAGATCAAAGGTAACCGATAACTTGCTTTTAATAAACACTACTCTGGTGCAAAATTTAAATTCTGATAAGTTGAAGTTTCAGGTTTATGCTAAGGATTGGAGTGATGTTGGTTCTAGCTGGTTTGAGTATGTTTCTAGTTAGTACAACCTTCATGGCGTTACCAATTCTAGTGGGAAGAGCATTCTTTCACTCTATCTCTTTCTTCATGCTAAGTTTCGGACTCAAACATGACGGTTTGTACTTTCTTTATCTTGCTTCATACACCTTTCTTCTTTGTATTATGCTTCTAATAATAAAAGTACCTCTTTGGACATCAATCATTTTAGATCTATGTGCTTTCTGGATTGGATTTTGTATCCTGAGAGGAGTCTATATCGCCACCTGCTTCAGCTATGATCATATCGTGACAGGAAGAACTGATTTGCTTTGTAACTATGTCCAGATGTTCATACGGAATGCATTGTTGTTCTCCGTATGGGTAAGAATACTCTAAAGTCTTTCACTGAAAACGTCTACGACTTATGATTTTTGAATCATCTTTTGCTGTGATCAGATCACTGTCATACCGGGATTGCTCGGTCTCCTTATCGACCTTATGATCATCATCCCTTCACAAGTTCCCCTAGACGAATCCCCAGTATATACTTTACACCACGATTGGTTAATCGGAGTAGTCGTCCTTCACATCTGGATCTTTCTGGTAAGAAGATTTTTCCATCACTATTGCTTCAATCAAGAACTCATATTTTTCTTGGGGGACAACTGATTACTTCTCTTGCAGACTATGCTCACACGGATCAACTGTTTCGCGACTGAGGCGTGGCGTGAAAAGCTCCAAAGGATCAGAAGCTCTGGAATCAACCAACTTCCTTTTACATGGCTGATTCGAGATGTAATTGGTTCGATGATAGTGTCCCTTTTATCAGTCCTCTGCATTCCCTATGTGTTGGTGAACTCTTTGTTCCCAGTTCTTGGATTTTCCTATGCAGTTAACTTAGCTGCGAGACGCTTCATTTGGCTAGTGTTTCCAACCTCTATTGTCATATGGTTTAGTGCCAAGCTCACTCGTCAGCTTATCATTTACCTTCACCGAGTGGAATTCGATAATCGATACAGAGTGGGCGAGAGGTTGGTCGATTTCACTGAAGATGACAGAGGAACAATGACCAAAATCAATGGTTATTAGTAGAGAATAGTTTCTATTATAAGTTTACATATAGTTTTATATGTTGTGTTTCTCAATCTATAGAATCTATGAAATGCAAACATCTTAAGACGATGAATTAGGATTCAAAAGTGGAAACAGAAGGCTTAGGAACTTTTGTATATATATTTAATAACTTATGAAGCATATAGTCTTTGAGGAGTGTCAAGTTTCATTAGTATATGATAATGGATTATGGATGTTGCACTTGTGTAGATTGGTTGTGCTATACAATTTATAAGATGGATTAGTTTCAAAATGTTATGTAAGTTTTTTTTTGTTCTCAACAACACAATGTACAACATCAATGTAGCCAAACTTGAAACTGGAATTGAAATACAACATCAAGAGGCCTTTAGAATCTAACAAAAAAAAACTTTCTTCTGTTTTTGGTTCTTCTCAACTCTTAAAGAAAAGATGGTCAAGCGCTTCGTTTGCTGTGAGACGCTTGGATGGCTCATATATCAGTAAACCATACAATAGATTTGCCAATCTAGATCTTGTGTTGTCTACATGTGTTCAACACCATATCCTACATGAATCATGAGCATTTTCTACTTAAGATTACAGCAGAACAAAACAAAGATAGCTCATTAGACACAAAGAAGAACTCATGATGCTTAACCTTGAGACGATCAAGTCTTTTTACAGACTGAACATACAACCAGATCCGTCCCCATAGAGATGGCAAAGGGATCACTGTCCATGAACCAAATAAATTTGTTTGGTATTTAATGTTAAAAATAAATTTTAAGGGCCCAAAAAAATATTTTAAAGATCCAAAAATAATATGTTAGAGCTGATTTTTTTTTTGTCTTTAGATCTTGTACAACAATTGGCCGGATCTGTATGCAACAAGCGACTAGCATTTTATATCTCTGTGGAGTTTAGTGTACCTTAAAGTTTGTGAAAATAGGGATCTAACCAGGTTTTTCTGTCATATGTTCTGATCTTGCCAGACCCGACCCTATAGTTAAGACCGGCCCTATAGTTAAGCACGACATACCCATCTAAGATACCATAATATATTAAAAATTTTAGAGGCATAAATATATAAAAAATTCATATAGAACAATGGATTTAGTAGATGTATTATGACTTTGAAATCATATGTTCAAAACTTATGAAAACTATATAGTATGCTTTTAACAATGATCATCAATGGATAGAATTATTATTTTTTACTTAGGGCCCAATAATATTAAAGACCAGCACTGTTTTTGACAAAGATCCCAATGCCCTCTCCATCTTAGCTAGATGTTGAAGGTTATCATGTGTATAAAAGAGAGCCTCATTCTAAGTACAGTTAAAAAAATGTTGACATTAGTCAGACAATAGTAAGCAAAACAACTCAAAACAAGGAAATAATAATTCATACAACAAGATGAGAGAGATATTTTTACCATAGTTCACATAATATACAACCACTGGTTAGGTATCAGAAAACAAAACATATGAATTGATCACTGCAAATAGCGATGTTATATTGGGTTTTTTATTCCGACCCCACCCGAACCCGTTTTGAGCCTGATTATTTTAAATCCGTTATTAAAATTATCCGCATAACCCAAAATTCGAATTGGATAACCCACAAAAAAACCCATAAATTTTGGGTTTATCCGCGGGTACCCGCAATTTTTTTTTTGTTATTCTTAATATGTTTTTTAAAATAAATTGATAAGTTTTCTATTAAATATAATATTTACATAAATATATTAAATCTAATGTTACATAATATTTATATATTAAACATAATTATATTATNTTTATAATAGAAATTTAAAATTTTTAAAAAATATATATAAAAATATCATAAAATAACATTATTTAGTTTTTTTTAAACCCGCGGATACTCATCACCCGATCGGATAAACCCGAATAAGACCCGCAAAATAAAGCCAAACCGTTTTAAACCCAAATTATATATTTTTAAAAAAATTCACAATAAATACCCGTTAGATTTTTACCCATTTTTGACATCCATACCTATAAGCCATCTAACGACGACCAAGTTACATTTAAGTATGACATGCACCGATGCACATCCGACAATTCAGAAAAGTATATTAATTCCTTTTTATAGATTCAATAATTGTTTATATAAAAGTGTATTAAATATATACTATTGTATTTCTTGTTTTATCTGTGTTATTATTCTTAGAATAATAATATTATTTTCGTCACATACTCACAACTATATATAATTCAGTTGTTTATTATTGTCCGTATTGTTTTCAACAATACTATTCTCCTGTCAGATCAGTCTCAATTAATTTTAAATAAAAACAAAAAATACGTCAACATTTGACTTTTGAGCTTCTCAATATTTCAACTTCATTGCTAAGTATATATATATTAAATAAATTTAGGTAAGAAAAAAAAAAAAACCTTATCTTGTTGATGGTTGCATTGCATATCTCGATTATCAATGATAATTTATTATTGTCACATTAAATACATACATCATGTAAATAGAAATAATAGTCTAAATATTAGTTCTGGATAAAATAATCTATTTAAAATATTTAATACGAATTCGATCCGAAAAATATTATCAAAATCTGAATTCGAATCCAAAAAATTATTTCATTGTGTGTTAAACTCCTAAACTCAAAAACCCGAACCCAAATTCAAATCCGTCGGTTAATATCCAAAATCTAATTATATATATAGATAATTAAATTATTCAAAAATTTTAGTTATATTTATGAAAATTTAGCTAAATTATTTTAAATTTAACCTCTATTTTTAATATTTCTTTATCCGAAACCGACATGTATCTCAATTCGAATCTGAACCCAACAAAATTATTTCATTGTGTATTAGATTTCTAAATCCGATATACTCAAAACCCAAATGAGTTTTACTCAAATCCGACCCGTTTACTCGAATGCTCATTCCTATTAAAAATTCTCTTACAAAATAAAATATAAAATATTTCATAAAATTCTGTAATACTAAAAAAATATTCAAAATTTATTAATATTTCATATTTACTAATTTACTAAAAATTGTGAATGTTATTAGCAGTAATACTAACAATTATAATATTATTTATCTACTTGCAAAAAACAAAAATCATGGTGAAAGTCAACACAAATCGCTCACCACCTTCTTCATCATCTTCACACTTGCTTATAATTTTAAAAGCTATAAAACAATTATATAAATGACAGAGAGAGAAAAAGAAGAGGCAAGTATCAAAGATTAAAGGACAAAGAAGAAAAAATGTCGACGACGACTTCAGATATTAGATCGCCGTTACCGTTATTGTTAAGAAGAGGAAGGTCTTCAACAACGACATCAGCAACGACGGCAGAAGCGAGATCGCCGTTATCGATACTTCAGTTCAGAAGAAGGTCAAGCAAAGATGTGAGGAACATAACTTCAGTTTCAAGCAGTCTCTTGCCTGCGTTTGGAACTGTTATAGAAGAAGATAATGCTTCTTCAAAACCTTTCATTGTTCTTCACTATGATCGTCGTTACAGGTTCTTTAATTTTCTCTTAAATGTTTTAATGTTATCAAATATACAAAAATTATTTACATATTTCATAATTCGTTTATATAATATATACTTTATAGAAATTAAAAGTTAACCTTATTAAATAATTATGTTAGTCCATGAATAATTATGTCTTATTAAGTAATAATGAATGATAAGTCACGGGAATATAAAAAAAATGAAAAATGAAAGTTTTAATAGAAATAATTAAAAAATATATAATTTTAAATATATAGAAATATATTTCATAAAATATATCTAAAAATAAAGAATAATTTTTATATTAATTTTTTTATATATACATTATATTTTTTTTGTCACAAGAATATATTATGTATATATATACGAAAAATTATGTTTTAAAAAACAGAAATATTAAACGTCGATCGTATAATATTCTATTTTTTTTTGTCGTCAATCAATATAATATCCTATATATAATTCATATATTTATAAGTTTTGAAATATAATTAATATTAATTTTTTAGGTTATGGGAATTATTTTTGGTAATATTGGTGGGATACTCAGCGTGGGCATCTCTATTCGAGTTAGCATTCGTAAGAGCAGCTGAAGGATCATTAGTGACCGTTGATCTTGTCGTTGACTTTTTCTTCGCCGTTGATATCATTCTCACATTTTTCGTTTCATACTTGGATAAATCTTCTTACCTTGTTGTCGACGACCACAAGCTCATAGCCAAAAGGTATAAATATAATTTTACCAACCATAAAATAAATAAATGAATTATTAAGAAATGAAGTTATATATATATATAATAGGTATTTGAAGAGTGTGGCTTTTGTGATGGACGTAGCATCAACGTTACCGATTCAATTCATTTATAAGGCAATAACCGGAAATATCGGACGTGGCCAAGCTTTTGGATTCCTTAATTTGCTCCGCCTCTGGCGTCTCCGTCGTGTTGCAGAACTTTTTAAAAGGTTTTTATAGTATACTTTCTATATTTATACATTATATATTTATATCCACGTATTTAAAGTATTTATTATTTACAGAGTACTAAATGAAAATTGACCTATTGAAAAGGTTGTTTAGAGATTTTAGAGTTTATATTAATTATAAAGTTATATTATTTGTATATATTTATTTATAAATAACAATTTCACTTTCTTAAAAATTTACAAAATATAATCATTGTACCTTATTAATTTATATTCTTTNTTGATATATTCACAAGTGCAAGAGCTTGATACGCTCTCATAAATCTATAATCACGTAAATACAAATACTTCAAAGCATTATCAAGATGAGCATCAACTAACTTATAAGCTTTCCGACAAGCATCAAACTCTTCTTTGTCTCTTTTATCTTTTGCCTTTGGTAGAAGTGAACTTTCGATATTATCAAGCGTTTCTATAGCATTGATCCATGCTTTTGCTGCCGTTAGTTTCGCTATTGTTTTGATTGATGTTTGTTTTCTGAGTAACTGAGATGTGATTGTTTTATTACAGAACTTGAAATCCATTGTTTGTTTGCAGATTCTGTTGATTAGGTCTTGTGTTTGAGCATCAGGGACGATGGAGATTGATGGTTTAATAGTAATGAAGATGAGAAGAGATATGAATATATGAACATAAGCCATATTGTTGTGGAATAATCAAGAAAGGTTCATTGGTAAATATTGTATTTATATAGTTTTCATAGAAATAGGTTTAAAATATAGTTGTTAAAATTTTTACCAAAAAAAAAAAATATATATATATATATAGTTAAAAATATATTAAATATATTTTCTCAAGCAGTAAAATGTGTGGATTATAATCTAATTTATGGTGTATTTCTGATGGTATATTTCTGCGACGGACTTCTATGGTATTTATATGTAAATTTATGACGGATTTTTTTACTGTATATATATATGTTATACATTATATTATATAATTATATATATATGTTGTACATTATATTATATAAATATGTTGGACATTATATTCTTCATATTCTCTATTTTTTTGTTACAGACTAGAGAAAGACCCAAAATTCAACTACTTCCTCATCAGACTCATTAAACTTCTTTGTGTAAGTTCCAAGATTTTACTATTGAATAATCAAAACCTTTAACATGTATTTTATATTTTAATTTTAAAATATGAAATTTTGATTCAGGTAACGATATTTTGGATACATATGGCTGGTTGTATTTTATACTGGATAGCTTATCATTACCCAAACCCTAAAGATACATGGATAGGTTCACAAGTTGATGATTTCAAAGAGAGAAGTATTTGGTTAGGTTACACTTACTCAATGTACTGGTCCATTGTTACACTCACTACTGTGGGTTATGGTGATCTTCATGCTGTTAATAGTCGTGAGAAAACGTTTAACATGTTCTACATGCTTTTCAACATTGGTCTCACTGCTTATATCATTGGTAACATGACCAATCTTGTTGTTCATGGAGCTCTTCGTACATTCGCCATGGTAACTAAAACATTGATCATTGCTTGAAACCTAAGAAAGATGAGTTGATGTAATAATAATCTTTATTTTTATTGGACGACAGAGAAGTGCGATCAATCAAATCTTGCGATATACGAGTAAGAATAGGTTACCAGATTCAATGAGAGAACAGATGCTTGCACATATGCAACTCAGGTTCAAGACAGCTGAGTTAAAACAAGAAGAGGTTCTTCAAGATTTGCCTAAAGCTATAAGATCAAGCATTAACCAACATTTATTTCGATCCACCGTTGAGAATGCTTATCTTTTTAAAGGATTCCCTGAGGGTCTCATTGTCCAGCTGGTGATCGATCGATCGATATTTTCATTTCTTTGTTTGTTACTTGTTAAACAAGTAATTGATTAATTGTTTTTTTTTGTTTTAGGTTTCACAAATAAATGCAGAGTATTTTCCACCTAAAATGGAGATAATATTACAAAATGAGATTCCTACAGATTTCTACATTATTGTATCTGGAGGAGTTGACATAGTTTCATCCAAAGGTGTGAGTGAACAGGTAAAACCCTAAACCCTTTTTTTATAATACTCGAAATTCAAGTTCAATGATCTTATATTTGTAAAACGAGACTCACACTGTAATACCCCGACCGCCACCGTCCGTGAGCACCTTTATGTTCTCTCTAAGCCCGTGGACGACCCCATGTCCTCTCTAAACCCATTGGGCTTCCACGTCCTCTCTAGGCTCATTAGACCTTATCCTCGTCCAACGGTCGGTGCATTATTTTTCTGAGCCTCTAAAACTTGTTTATTGTCCCTACAAATCACCATATAATCTTTTCATGTGTGTTGGTCTCGCTTACACAGTACCGATAATCACTTCCCGGTAGGTCACCCATCCTAATACTATTACAGCCTAAGCACGGTTAATTGCAGAGTTCTGAAAGAGAGGTTGACCGAAAAGATAAGTGCATTTTGGTGACATAGATAGTCAAATCAAATGTCTTAAATCTCTTTTTCATGCACCACCATATTATAACTTGGGATGTTACACACACCATGTTAAATTTATCTCATTTTGAGAAGAGATCTCTCCCAAGTCGTGACTCGAACTAGCGATGTCTGAATTATCTTACGATCCATTTTACTCAAAACATGTATATTTAGATTGATGAAGAGTTGGTTTATAAAATGATGAAGGTATTGGCAAAGTTAGGTCCAGGAACTATGGCAGGAGAGATAGGAGTAGTGTTCAACATTCCTCAGCCTTTCACTGTGAGAACACGTAGACTTTCACAAGTTATCAGAATAGGTCATCATCAGTTCAAAGAAATGATTCAATCTGATAATGACGTTGATGCCAAAATGATCATCACCAATTTCATGACTGTAAGTTTAGATTCACAAAACATTGTAATAATAACATCAACATTGGTTTGTATACTGTAACACTTACAATAATAATTAATGTTTTTTCAGTATCTTAAGGGACTTAATGATGAGTTGAAGAAAGAACTTCCATTTCTTAGAGATTTATTAGCTGAAGCAGATGCTCAAGTTCAAACCAATGTACAACAAATATGCATAGTTCTCTTGTTATGATTATAAATTGTTTTTTGACATTAATTATTTTTATGACAGGAAACAGTTGAGACAGAGGAAACAAGACAAAGTAATAATGAGATAGTTACTGTCTTAAGAGATCAAAATGAAAAGAGTAAGAAGATGGTTCTTGTAAATTTGGTTTTTTTTTAATGAGATCATTAGATTGTAACCTTTCTTTTGATGTTTTTTGAATTGAAGAAGAAGGAAGAAGAAGAGAAGGAGTTCCCATAAGAGTGATAATTCATGGACAAGCTCCTAATGAAGATGGTGATTCTAATGGTAGACTTATCATTTTACCTGATTCTATTCAACTTCTGTTCAACGTAGCTGGTTAGTTTCACTCTTTCACTAAGTATATATATGATTAAAACATTTTCACAGTATAGTTCTATATGTTAGTATTAAACTGGAAACTTTGATGGATGCAGAGAAGAAGTTGGGGAAACGAGGAAGCACGATTGCTATGGCAGATGGTGCTCATGTTGAACAACTTGATGTTCTTCGAGAAAATGATCATTTATATATTTTCTAATTCATTTTCAATATATATGTTTATAATTCTCATTTCTCACACAAATAATGATATAGAAAAAACTATATTTTTGTCAGTGTAAATGTGCTTATGAACAGCAACAAAGTCAAATACATTATATGAAAATATAATGTGAATATTGTATAAACTCTCTCTTTCACAAGCTTTTCTGATATGTTTTTCTACAGTAAATTCTAAACATGACACAGAGGAGAAAAACTTTTTGTAAGGACTCGTACAAATCAGAGGATCAGTTCATTTTGAGCTGGATTTGGCGATGGACTTGCACAAGAAACTCTACATAAGACGGGCCACTTGCTGTCCTGTCCTCTACCATATATGACAGAAACAACATTCCTGACAAGTAACAAAAGTTAAAAGAACAAATCATTATCAACAAGATTTTATGAAATCATCTACCACCTTCGTAAGCAACATTCCATGTTCATGAATCCAGAAAAAATAATATGCTAAGCAACTCAATGTCAATGTATTCCCAATGCATGAACAAGTAGTTTCCCAAAGAGATTATTAGATCAAAATCGGACTGTTCCAGGTGGTTAAGTGAAAGACTGAGACACTCAGACATTAATACTAGCTACAGACAGGAGCTATGGTGTCACTATTAAAATCATGTAGCATTTGCACGCGCAGAGACTAATTGCTGTTACAAACTGAAATTTTATCAACCAGTTATTTGATTACTCACCTGATGGATCTCCCTTCTTGCACAATTTTATTCTGCAAAGATAAAAACATAAGAGATTTGGAGAATTAGAGACTGGAAAAGATTCAGTTAAGAGATAAAAAAAGACAAATACTGAGATTTTTTGCTAGATACCTTAGGTAAGAACATCTTTGCCTTCTTATTTCATTCACTGCATCATTAAACTTCTTTGATAACTCATTATCATACTGTTGCAGCACATACTGTAATGAAAACACAGGTAATCATTGCAATGTGGTGAAAAAATCACAATAGTCATATATGAAGTTGAGATTACCTGGCTAGGAATTTCAGCAGCTGAAGCAACAGAGAATAGTTTCTTCAGAATCTCAGAGTCCACTGATTCGCTAATGTATAGTAGACCATCTTCACCATTCTCAAGAAAATAGACTCCCTCATTGCTAAGGTGTTCACTTGACAATGGGATTGGAGGAGGAAGGACTGTTCCTTCATTGTCCTGATAGATTAAAAAGCAAGAATAATCAAATTCACAAACTGAAAAGTAAGGATTGAGAGTTGATAAAGATATTAATTACATGTAGCCACATCATACCTTCGCATCAAGGTTGTGAACAGAAATCATCCTGGGATAAACCAGTGGGACTGCCAAAGGAGTAGAAAGGGAAGATACGTAATTCAGCCAGAATGATCGATCATCAATTCTCCCATCCGTCCTTAATCCCACACTCTTGGTCAATGCTGAAGGAAAACCAATTCAAAAGGAAATAACACCAAATCAGAATCTACTTTTTATTAGTCGCATGCCCCATGAGAAGCTAAATGACCGTGACAAGACCCATGCAGTATGTTGCATTCACACTCAGCGTATATAAGAGATTCAAAAAAACAATAACGGGTAAGAAAGCTTAATTCACACATAACAGATTTTCAAACATCTGAAGTAATTTATAAAGGTATCTAAGTTGCTGCTCTAGTATGGTGGGCAAGTAAGTAGGAAATATCATCACTTAACATCACTTAAAAGTAGCTTAAGTTGTAGCTTAAAGTACAGAAAAGTCAAGGAAATACCGAGAGTATATAATGGAAAAAGCTTGAGCGCCTCAGGAAGAATAAGTTGTCCAGATGATGTCACTGTAGCACAAAATTTACGATAGGCATAGAGTGCATTAATGCAACTGTTAGTTGCTTGCTCCTTAACCAATGGAAGTGCCTTTGCAGGAACTTCATTAGCCGCTGCATAAAACCAAGACAGGTATTGTTACATGATGATAGCACGGTTAGCAGTGAAACCAGCTCAAAAAGCTGTGACCTACCTTGTTTCAGCATACAAGCAAACTGACAATCTAAGTCAGCTGCGCGAAACAAATTACTGAGCATGTTTGTACAGGAGAGCGATAATGTAGTAACTCTAATTCTTCTCTCTCCGTATATTGTAGTATACAGAAGGGCACACTGAAAAAACACAGAACGACCATGGTATATCATCCAATTTGAGACAAAGTACCAACAGTTTCCACGAAGTACATGAATACAATATATACCTGGAAAGCACATTCAGCTCCATCTTGTAGCTTGTCATCATGCTTTAATGTCACCATTATAGCTTTGTCACAGTCAATCTGCATTAGCAATCAAGGTTTGTCAGGAAGTAAAGAAGTTTATACCATAATGCATCTCCTGATAACCTTGCAGCAAAAGAATCATGTGTTTTCTGATTGGCTAACATTGTGTTAACTTAAACAGCATAGAAGTTGAATCTTATCTATTATCCATAAATCTTGATTCAATAACTTTCACAAAGGAACACATACAGAGATATCTTTTTTCGATAATACTAGCAAGAAATCAGCAGGCACACACTATGCTATCCAAAAAGCTAATTAGTGGAAACATTTATGGAGGATCCACATACCGCTGGCAGATCAATGTCAGTTGGAATGCGTTTACAGAAATTCCCCGAGTATTCTTGTACTTGAATACCCTACAGTTAATGGAAACGATGATTAACAGAAAATAGCGTTAAGCTGGAGTTTACAGAGTAATGAATGAAGAGAACTCTCCACGACAAAAACACACCTGGCTGCATCTGACTCGCATGACAGCCTCAAAACCCTGTGGCCTGGTAATATTCCATTTAAGATCATTGTAAAGCTTGGGAGGATCTGAGAGAGCTGAGAAAGGGTAATAACAATACACCTGGAGAAAATAGTATACAATGGAAAGTTTAGTTTCACAACCAAGTCGCCAGTCTGAATGTTTAGGACAATTAGAAAGTTACAATCAGAACTTATTGACAGTCTTGAAAAGATAAGGAATATTGGAATATACCTGTCCTCCAGTAGTTCTTGGAATGACGGAAATTGAAGCCATGTCAACATAGGCCTGAGTCGTGATAAATATATCTACACAGACCTGATACAGTTGGATAAAATATTGCAATTAAGAGAAAATGATGCTTTTTAGATTTTTGATAATGCAGATGGAAACACTATCAGTTAAATTCAATTATACCTGGTATTCAGCAAATTCAATAGCCATGGTCTTTAGAGTTTTGTCTGCTGGTTGTAGTAATTTATGAGCCTCCTGAATTCAAAAATACTGAATAATTTAATATTTTGCAATGAACCAGAACAATCTCTGAAATAAAAAAGCATGTATACCTTTTCACCAGCAGACATATTAGCTCTCCCTTCGGCTTCTCTAGAAGAAAGTGCTCCAACACCAACAGAACACAGAACTATGGAGAAGATTGTAATCAGTTAAGTTATAGAGGCAATGAACAGTAAGATGTACTATAAGAAGTGAGAGTTGGTGCTTCTAATAAGAGTATGCAGCAATCAGCATACCTGATTGAAACACCATAAGCTTCCCTCCTTTGCTCTTCATCGCCAAGAAAGCAGCCTAGGAGAAAAAAGAGTTGTTAGACGAGAAAGTCAAACACATGCAGAGACTAGTAGATGTTATCCTAATCTCAGCACAAAAAGCATGCAAGCTTGGCCCATTATTCTGAAATTGCACTTAATTGATTGCTTTTAACCAGATAACTGACATATCTTTTTATCGTATGCAATGTGATTGAAACCTCTAAAGTAGTTGCAAAAGCTTTAATGCTTACTAAACAGCAAACTCATGAAGTCGAGGAGGCTACAAATGTATCCAACTTCTACTTTTTTAACTAATCACACATGCAGGCAAAGCATATGCAACTTCGGCAATTCCATACCTTAACTGCCGCACCAAAAGCAGATTCTGGAGTCTTACTTTCCTGAAACATCGTTGGGATACTATCCAGCATAAGCTCTAGGTGTTGACGGCACTGAATTCCAACAGGAAAGAAATTAGGATACGATATCTCAAGAATAGCAGCTAGCTTATACGACATAATGACAAACAAGGGAAAATTAATCAGGAAGTACTCAAATAGAAAATACATGGCCCAGAACTCACCTCAGATAGCTGAACAATGACATCTGTTTCTAATGGTGTATAAACATCTTGCACATCAGGGACAATGAGCATCAATGGCTGGAGATAAGTTATGAAATCAAATTAGCAGGCAGCGGTAATCAGTTGAACTTCTTCAAGATCCCAGGAAGAAAAAGAGATGGCACCCATTCAGGAAATTATAACTTCGAAAGAATGCAGTGTTCAACTCATAATTGAAAACAAATTTTAGAGCATCATAAAAGAATATAAAGGATTTATCGTGCCAATGCAATAACTGTGAGTCAAGCAACATATACACAATACCACAGTTTAGTTTATAGCCCAGTGACCCAGAAGGATTACTTGTAGCAAAATGATGACCATTACTTATGATCCCAAGATAACAGATCTCTCTTCTTGCGCCGAAGAAATTTACCAAAAAAATGAATATAACTAGAGCAAGAAAATTACCTGCTGCAGTGCACGTTTCAAATTGTAAAAATGGATTGTTGAGTCAAATGTAGCAAGTCCAACAAATGTCCTAGGACCTTCCTACAAATACATACAGAGATTTATTTATCTGTCTGACGATTATGCAAAATAAGAATTTTAAAATCATTAGTAACATAACGATACCCTAACGGAAGTTCAGTCTCATTAAAGATGATATACACACGTTAATAAATATGCAACAGAAGCGGCTAACTAAATGATTCATGTATGAACGCCTTAATATGCAAAAGGGTGTGATGCAAGTAACAAAGCAAATACAAATATCACTAAAGAACCTCAATAGGTTTGGACAGGAGCAGTTACTGAATTTCTAATACCCAATTAGTAGTCTACAGAAACATGTAAACCAAATAGATATTCAGAACAGGGTAAATATAATTGACTGTTCTGCATCAAACACATATTACTGAATATTGGAAATGGTGATAAAACGTACAGGAAGGTCCGTAAGAACTTGCTGGATTGCATTGCAAGCAGCAGCAGTAGCACCTGTTTGTATCGCATTCATTGAGACATCGATGAGGAAAAAATACACTGCTGGCATTGGATCCCGTACCTATTAGAAAAATAACGACATTAATCTTAGTTCATTCCCAGCCTGTCTGATAATCAACTTCTCCAAAAGGACGTCTATATCAATATCTTAGCCAGAAAGGTAATTAGTGGTGGTTCACTAGATATACAGCACAGTTAAGTATAGAATATAAGGAAAAACCATGTTTCACCATAGTATAGGTTCTCTTTTCGTAGGAAACACACCAAATCAGAGTACAGAAAACTTTGTCAAATACATTGGTAGATTTCCGACTGTATAAAAGAAAACTGACACCTTATGAAGCAAAATCAGAAACTTTCACAAACTAACCATGTATTCTTTTGTAGCAACAAACTCGACGGTTCCCCTACATAGCTCAGGTCTTTCATCAGCATCCCTACGCCTACCATCTGGACCCAGATTACAGTGATAGTCACGGGGAGTCTCATCAGTGTATCCTGTGAAAAAAAGTTGATGAGGAAATGAATCAAAAAGAATCCTACATCATCAGAACCCCAAAATATTATGACAATGACAGTATATAAAGAGTCTCCCTTAAACAAAATCATATCAACATTTTTAAAAATCGGGTGAAATCCAGTAACAAATATGTAGTCTAGGCTTCTTGCTTGGAATATTCAATTATTTCATAACTTGATGTATTCTATTGCAGTTGCATCGCTATAACTTCACATCCTGTGGCTTGCATTAACTAAAAATAGTAACATTTACCACAGAAATTACAGATGAACTTCCTTCCTTGGTCAATGAATTTCATGAAAGGATTTATGTAGCCCTTACAGCGTGAACATCGAACAGGTCCACCCTCACCAAAGTCTATTTCCTGCACCATAGCATAGCTTAGCGCTGCCAAGAAATTATTATTTCAAAGAAGTAAAAGGAAAACTTGTATTTCAAACACACAAAAACACTTCACAATGACCTGTAAAGATACTGGTTAACACAATAAATAAGAGCAAAAAAGGAACACAAATATGAATAGCATAGAAATCGAATGCTGACATGCTTTGTTTGGTCCGACAAAGCTTACTTGTATAGGCTCTTCAGATGGAGGAGAAAGCGCCAGCGGTTGCACCATCAACCCAAGTTGCATTCCAGATGTAGATAGAAGATCAACTGTACATGGGATCTATTGCGAAACAGGGAAAAAGATGTCAAGTTCCTAAAAGTCAAGGAACCAAACAAAACATATTGAACTGCAAAGAAAACACATCGTACATCAAAAAAAACTTATGCTTCATTGTTACCTGATTGATTGTACACCTCATGTAACGGGGACTACAATTTCCCGTGTCTCGAACTATATAATCACTAGTAGCAGGCTTCAAAAAGAACAGAAAAGGAATTCAGGGGAAAGATGTAGCAATTCGAGAAAACAAACAGAAAAAATATGACATCTCAGACTAATGTCCGGATTGAAATTTGATCAGGCATACACACCGGGGGAGGATTAGCTTGATTACTCTGGCGAGTTTCAAACACAACTGGGCTGGAACTTGAACCTGGCCTTGGGATTTGATTCGGATCAATCCTTGAGGTCCCAGGAACAGAGGCACCAGGTTGGCCAACCGTGGTCAACGACTGATTTGGCAAAGGACCCATGCCATATCTTGGTGGTTGCATGGGGCCAGGAAAGCCTAGAGGTGGAGTGACCTACCAACATTCAAATTTGAAGATCATCAGATTCTGCCACACAAAAGACGAAGTACATCAAGTGAAAAGATTTTGCTTAAGAATAAAAAGGAGACCCAAAAGCTAAAGCACCCGACATTAGCTGTTGCTTAATTGATTACACGAAAGAACGCTAGTTCAACTCTTTCACAGTAAAATGAATTACAAAGATTGGTCAACAAGTGTGGTTCCTGTCTAAAAAGAATTTTAATACAAATCTAGACTAACTTGTGATTACCTCACGGCATCACATGTTTTTATCATTCTATACATCAGACCACAAAAGTTACATAACAATAATAAGAAACCAAACTTACAGGGGCATACCTGCGCTGATGGTGGACCATAAGACAAGCCTGATACTGCGGGCCTGCCATGGGGGGGA
>KE158152.1:10359-24548 GCA_000411055.1 Leavenworthia alabamica
AAAGTATCCATGGATGGAGCACCTTATCTTCGAAAGGTTGACCTCAAGATGTACAAAAGCTACAAGGATCTCTCTGATGCCTTGGCCAAAATGTTCAGCTCCTTTACCATGGGTATGTATTTACACACATAGCCTTCTATTGCTTTTACGGTTATGATCCATGCATCTACTGAGGTCATACTCTATATACTACATTAGACTAATATGATTAAGTTGGGGATATTGATAAATAAAAGGGAGTTATGGAGCTCAAGGAATGATAGATTTCATGAACGAGAGTAAAGTGATGGATCTATTGAACAGTTCTGAATATGTTCCAAGCTACGAGGATAAAGATGGTGACTGGATGCTCGTTGGTGATGTCCCATGGCCGTGAGTTTACTCTATCCTCTTCCTTCCATTAACTACTTCTCTCTATAATTATTTTCCATTTATAAAATTCGACCAAGACTATATATTATTTAACTTGAGAAAACCATTATATTGACATCAATTATTAGAAACGATAATCAAAATCCATGCATGTGAAAAAAATACATGCATGTGTTATATAAGCAAATCCTCTCATTGGTTGGCATGGGACAGAACTCATATAAGATGTTTAAATTATACCAACTTGTTAGCTCATTTGTAGCTGGCAGTGTCTCATCGATTTCTTTTCACCATTATCATGATGACATTACAAGATATTTTTACTTTTAATAGATTTTTAATTTAGTCACTAACATAGATATACGCATGTCCTAATGAAAACTCAAAATTTGATATCAGGATGTTTGTGGAGTCATGTAAACGTTTGCGCCTTATGAAAGGATCCGAAGCAATTGGACTTGGTATGTTTTCTTCATTGTCCCTTTCTTTAAGTGTCTCTTTTTTAATCCTCCTAAAAATTGTATTAAATCTCTTTGTTATACCCAATTGGGTTTCAGCTCCAAGAGCAATGGAGAAGTGCAAGAACAGATCCTGAACAATAAAAATGAAGACAATATGCATAATGGATTCTTGATTTTAATTTTTAATATCGGAGGGTATATAGGGAATATAACTTTTTTTTTATGAAAAAGAAGTTACAAATTTGTGTTTGACCAGAAGATCCAAAACTTTAAATATGTCTGTGTTTTTGTTTTGATCTCTTTAAGTAGAAATCAATTTTTAATGTGCAACTGTTAGTCTGTTATAGTGATTGATAATCACTATATCAATTTTGTTTACTTTGAAATCTTCACATTACAATTTACTTGGCAACTAAGAATAAAAAACTGAAAAATAACCCTACATCTTTTTTTTTACCAATCAACTAGACATAACCTTGAATGTGGGAAGAATTTATTAAATTAAGGACCCATGAGAAGCGCAGGGAACAAGAGCATGTGCATGTTCATGGGGTTTTCAATTCATCCCCATCATATTAATGTAATAATGTAACCCAAAAAATTGACCCATAAGGCCATAACATATAAATTTTTCGTGAAATCCCTTGTACTGAATAACACTAAACTTAGATGAGATAGCACAAGATCGAACCGGAGAGATCATAACAAAGCTTATCAGTAAGTTCATCAAGACACATAAACAAGAGAGCTTTAGAAAGCTAAGGCCAAAGTTTGGGGCTAACATCAAGAGAAATGAGAGCGAAGCAGCCTAACCGTTGTTGGCTTGTGTCAATGTGTGGATGAATTACTTGCTTAAATAAAAAAATCAAGAAATTTATACTTAAAAGTTAAACATGTTACATATATTATACATATATATCAATAAAATACATATGTATCAATCATATCAACATTAGAAAAAAGAAAATTTGTTTTAATCATTTTACAATTAAAATATTAAGAAAAATGATGCCCCATCGTCACCATACCACCACCGTACATCCCTCCCCCAGCCGTCGGAACTCCTNTTGCAGGTAGATCTTAAGCGGCTCAACGTAATACTCAAAGCCTAACGTAGTCATCGCCCAGAGAAGATCGTCACCGTTAACTGTCTTTCTCTTCTCTCTCTGACACTTGTCAGATGCTTCGCCGGTGATAAAACTTATGAATTCCGATACGCACTCTTGTACCGTTTCTTTCGCGTCTTTGGAGATTTTTGCATTCGCCGGAAGAGCTTTCTTCATGATCCGGCTCACGTTAGCGATTGGTAGAAGCCTATCTTGCTCACGTGTTGATGCATTTCCTTCTTCTTTGTGACCTCCTGAATCGTTGTCTGAATCCGCCATTTTCAGATCGAAATCGAGACAAAGGTGGAGGAAGAAAGAGAATGTTTTAGGTCCGTTGGATCAGAGTGGATAATAATCGTAATATCGTATCGTGATGACACGTGGGTTGTTACTAGTCGTTTATTTGTCGATAAGATTAGTTACACGTAGATCTTATTGGACAGAAACAGTTACTTGACTAACTGGTTATGTTCTTCGGTTTGGCTTTATGACAAAACTTGAATTCTGTTTTCTGACTGGTCAAAATACTCAGAAAAGTAAATAGAAACTCATCTAAAATTTCTATCAAAGTCTCTTTTCATTCACCTATACCAATGAACTAAAACAAGATCCAATAAAACTGAGATTAACCTGAAAAAAGTATCAAAAAACCAATACATATCTAAAGACTTCAACTTTGGCTTAATGATTATATGAGTTTGGGTTACAATAAAATCACATGTAAGGCTCATCCAACCCTGTAAGAGAGACAGGACCAAGTGTATCATTGCCTTCCAAAGTTGCAAGAACATAAAACTCGTTTTTTCTTTTATGTGGTCTCTCCTTAAACCTCACAGCCAACACTTCAAACCTCAAAACAACTCCACTAGCTATCTTAGAAAGATCATCTTTCTGAAAATACGGTTTCTCCTCCTCAGACACTGTGTGTACATATTGGTAATTCGGCATTTTCAAGACGGAGAGGTATACATATTTGAGTAGTCCTGATCTTATAAAAGCTCCATTCCAAAACACTTTGCCTACAATCCCTTGCAAGATATCTCCTTTTGCAGGTAAGAACATACGGCATGTGAAAGAGACAGGGAATGTAAGGATATGTGGTTTGTTCTCATCTTCATTATCATTACTGGTGTTGTTGTTAATGCTGTTACCAATGCTTTTTAAGGCGGTGATGCCGAGATAGAATCCATGTTGCTCACAAGCTTTCTCGTTTACTAGATCTTTAAGTAGTTTGGATAGAATCTGTTGGTGTGGAGATTGGCTATTCAAGTGTTTGGCACATACAGCAACATTACGAGCCAAATCCACTTCTGAAAACATTTGGCGATTCATCTGTTATCTGAAGAAACACAAGATATTCTTAACTTCAAGGATGAATCATATCACATAGTATCAAGATTTTTTATTTACATTGAAACCAAACTGAAACTGCAGCAACAAAGCTAAAGATCAATAATCTATGGGAAAATTACACAACTCTGAAGTGATCTTTAACAAATACAAGAAGATTCAGTTTTTCAATTCTTCAAAGAAACTTGCAGAGAAATAAGCATGGATCTATGATTTCGACACTAACCATCAAAAGAAACATAAATAACTGTCTGATCTCAATTAGAAAACGCTACAACAGCAAATGAAACACATCACTTACAAGTTACAACCTCGTTTATAGTGAAACCAAACATCCTAGAAAAAAAAAATCTGAATTTTTTTCCCTCTGTTTTTCAAAAGTATGATAAACCCATATCAACAAATTCGATTCCTTTTTTTTTTATTCTCAATTTATAACAAAATCAGACATCAGTTAAATTATCAACATGTTTACACAATTACACTTCATTACCAAGAAATTTCAAAGCTTAACGAAATCTTCAACAAAAAAGGAGAAGTTTTGATAAATTAAGTAATAATGAGAAAGCTAACCTTGAAATGAAAATTCGATATCTCATTAAGAAGAAGTAGTCAAAGGGATCGTACGTTTTGGGAAAGAGAAGATTTATTTCTACTTGTGTGTAGCTCTTGTTGTTTTTGCCTGAAGAAATTGGATCCGGTACATTTTCTTCCTTGGGAACTGTACATGTTAGTTACACTTATTAATGGTTTTCTATTATGCGCCTAATCGGCCCATGGGCCTTGTTTGCTAAAATGAGTGTTCGTTTACAGTAGTCCATCCACGTGTTTAAAACGCTCATATCTCTTTAACTCTCTCCATCATCTTCTTTGTCACTCGGAGCTTCGTTCATATCATCAGCTCTAGCTGTCTCAAGTATTAAAGCTAATCAAATCCTTGAGACATTGTGCTCTGTGTTAAGCTCTTAGGAACTATGAATAGATTCATGTAATGTATAAAATACAGGTCTCACTCTCATGTGTAACAAGATAGGACTCAAATAATTTAGACTCCATAGCATAAAAGCTATTACTCTACATGGTTAACCATCAAAACCACATTGATCTTCTCTTCGGAGTTACAAGAAAAAATACATTTCCCTTGGTTATATGTAATATATAATTATAAGAACACAATGAGGTTTTTCACCTACGAGCAAGTCTCTGGCCAGCTCCAGCCAATAAAGCCTTACCAATGATCCCTGTGTGAAGGCCACAAGCCAATGCGACACCTCCTACAACGACCCATTTCCAGTCCATTCTCAAATGGTCTCGTTGTCTCCTTGCATAGTCCATTGCTCTGCTTCCGTCTTCATCTCTTCTTGATGATTCTGTAGAATCCATGTTCAGTTTTGTGGTGATTCTTGCCATTTGGGCGATCCGCGATAGAGATGAGTCTGATTTTCTGGTAGTTTGGTAAGCCCGTAAACCGGAGTTTAGCTTCTTGACAGCTCCCCACATGCCATGACGGACACCTAACTTTGCTACGTCTTTCGGGATTCCCATGTCTTCGTAGTGGACTAGGGATACTTCACAAGCCGTTAGCTGTCCATCTCCTTTGCGGGATTCAACTGCATTTGTTTTGAACTTTTGATTAAAAACCAAATTAATTATATGCTAGCTTCGTAAGAAAGATCAAAGACTTGCTTGCATTTCAAAAGGCTTACCCGCTCTGATAACCCAACTTGAGAAATAAAGCTCAACACGCCTCGGCTTATCACGCTTTGGTAGAGCTGGATAAGGAACTCCCTACAATATCAATAAGTGTTACTTTATATCCATAAAATGCATCTCCCAGAGATGTAAAAGCATGTTCCATGCAATATGAAGTAAGCGCCTTAGGTCTGTGCTTTGAGCTTTGTTTTAGCTTAGAAGTTGTGTAACGTTTAGGCGAAACAGAAATTGCATTGTATTTAATTGACCAATGGTATTCACTGATAATGAAGTTTTTATAGAGCTGGAAACTAATAGACGGAATTATTCTCTACGCATTTAGAATTCTCAAAGCTAAACTTAGGTGTTCTTTCACCTACAGATAAATGCTACACAGTTGGATCTATGGAAGGCAAAAACAAGTTACTAAACATCACATTACCTTTGTAACACAATAGTACTTCGTTCCAGACTCCCAAATTCTCCGACCAATGATATATTCTCGGTCACTACAGAAAAAAGGAAACTGCAGGCAAAAGAAATTAGTAATCTTATAATCTGGGACTTGTTTATATAGAAGACCAAAGTATCAAAAATAAAAAAGTCCAGAGACCTTTTTTCTCCACTGAACAATCATAGTTCCTGTGTGAGTGTCCTCCTCCAAAGTTTTGAAGTTGGCAAGCATAAAATCCCATTTAGGTCGAAATTCATCATCCCAGAAGAAATCCCTAACAATATCTGGACTTGCATCCTCAAAAACAGTTCGACTACGATAAACAACAGGGCCTGTCTGCCAAAAACAAATTCAACCTTTCATGTTAAAAAAGAGATACTTTTTCATTTAGTGTTTAAGAAAACCCCTGTGCTATATAGCAAAAACCATTCAAGTCAAGGCCACAAAAAAGGAGTAAATGCAGCAGTGAATCACATCACGGAACCAAACTAAACAAGGAAACACGATGAAACCCTCTAAGGAAAGGAGAGCCTCTGTTCTTAAGCAACCAATTATCAAAAAGAAGTCTCAGACTCTCTGAATCAGATGACACTCAAATTTCTCTAAAGAAATCATTTTTTTTCTGACACAAATGCCTTGCACCTAATACTAGTCAATGGCTTGGCTTGTTCCTTGAGTTACATGATTCAGGTGTTACCATATAGAAACGGATAAAAAAATAGCAAGAGTTTATAAAATTATACCTCAGGCTCATAACGCCAAGCCTGATAAGTCATATTTGGAGTAGTCTTATCCATCATATTTTGCCATTCAATAGCTGCATTTCCAACTTCAAGAAGCTGTAACAAATGCTCTAGATCATTCTCCGTCACTATTTCTTCTTTCACCGTCGTATTATCACTACCTCTGCAAATTCCAAGTAAAAAGTAAACGTTCCGTTTTAAAACACAGAACTATATATATATAAACACATTGTTTTTTGATATACACTGACCTTGTGACTAATCCTGATTCATCATCGTTTTGAAGACTCTCTTCCACAGGAGTCTGCGAAGAACCTGAACCAGTCAACGATTTATTGGCTCTGGTGTCGAGCCTTGACCAGATTGTACGGCAAACGGAGAAAGCAGAAAGAGCGGTGAAAGCAAGCCAAAGCCTACGAGCGCCAAATCCAGGTGGTGCAGTCCATAGATATCGAAGCTTAGATCGAAACCCTAGATAAATCAAACTAGTCCATCTTGGACGCCAAGACCATCCGATTAATAATCCGATCATAACAGCAAGCCAAATCGGGACTGCACAAAGTAAGATGTCGACGAATGTCTCTGTAAAAGAAGGATTCTTCATGAAATACATGAGATCCTTATAAGCCTCATCCATGGCGGCTGAAATCGTTATTTCCTCCGTTTTTTTGTATAATTTTCCCAAGAAAATATCAGATTCCCGTAGGAAACGCCAGAAATTTAAACAACATGAACAAATATAAGATTCAGAGAATCGAAGACGAAGAGCAATTTCCTCTGTTTATTTATTTATTAGAGTTTGGTGATGAATTTTATTTAATGAAAAAAATAATAAAAAATCTCAGATATTTGCTGTATTATTGAGACGACGTTGGAGGGTGATAGAACGATAAGGAACTGTGGGTTAAGATGACGTGGCGATTTTATTGACCCGACAGATCTGAGCGCGTTGTATTCACTGTAGGAATATAAAGAATATGCTGAAACCAATTATTGTGTTTTTAGAATTTGTAAATTTATAAACAAGTTTTGTTGTTATTTTGTAAATCAAAAGGAGGATGCGTGTGTAATTGTTGTGGATAAGGTTAAGATTTGGTTATTTCCTTTATTTAAATGTAAAAAATGGAGAACTTATTGTGTCCTTAAATAGGCTTTTTTGTTTTATGACTAATTATTGTATTAATTTGGATGTATTAAGAGGCGAGTGAGAATAGGTAGAAGTAAAGAGTAGCCGTAGAAGTAGTGGATAAGGGGAGATCTGTTAGCTGAGAGATTCACGTGTGTTGCTGGAAGATTGGGGTAATGCGCTATTAGTTCGGCCAATAGCTTATAGGCATCAGATGTTTCATTTTAGGCCCATTTATGCTATGTTTGTTAAATACAAAAGGTATTTATATATCTGGTGTCATTTTAAGTTTTTAAAAGTTGGTGTTATCCGCTGTCAATTTTTTTTTTAACTCTGGGCAAACAGATGGATTGTTCGGATCGGATTAGCAAAATTCAAAATAGATCAGATTTGGATTAATCGGATATCGATGAATAAATTAATCAGTACAATTTTAATTCTAATTTGGATTTCGGATCGGATTAGATCGGTTTAAAATAATCAATTTATTCGGGTTGTTCGGATTAAAATTTAATTTTTGAAGTAAAATTATATAATTTTAATTGAATAAATCGATTAAATAAAATTTTTTATCTAATTAATCCAAAAGTTTTTTGTATTGATCCGATCCGATTAAATTTTGATCTGAACCGATTAATCCAAAATTTTTTCCTGATTTATTCGGTGAATTTTTAAATTTTTGAATAATCCGATTACCGAATATATATATTAAAATCTTTTTTATTGGATCTATAATTTGTAACTATCTATTAAAATTATGTGTTATTTAATAAATGATTTTTAAAATGTTATCCAAATCTATTGTTATGAGAAATGTTGTAAGTAGTAAGATTTTAATGATTTCATATATTTTATAATATATTATTAATGAACAGTACTAATATTCAAATCTCATAATTTTAAATGAAATTTAAAAGAATTTTAATGTTAAATCTTTACAACTTTCTTAAATTCTTTGTAAATCATTAAAAAAATATTTTTTAAACTTTTTGTAAATGAATAGTAGCAAGTAGTCTAGTCAGTGGGTCCTCGAGCAATCCATCTCTGCTCACTTCTCACCCAATCCTGGATCAACTCTTTGTGCCGGAAAGAATGGGCCAAGTGAGTCGGTTCATTGTGGCCCATAAAAAAATTTGTAAATCACTCAAATGCTTCCTTCGAGGCACCCTTTTTAAACTTTCAAAACTGTGATTTAGTAATCTGGTCATCTTCTTCTCGAAGTGATTTAGTCATATCCATTTCTTGGTCAAGGAGGTGCTATTTGCTGTCACTAGAATGCTCTTATGTATATCAAGTAACTGTCCCTAGGCCTAGGTGAAATATTTGTTAGATTCAGTTTGAGATTTGATTCGATTAAATGAAAAATCTAAATATTTGTATTTTCTTAAAACAAAATAAATAGTAAAATCTAGTATACGTGTAATACAAATCAAATATCAAATATATATATTTTTTTAAATGAATATCTTCTTTGGATACATATAAGTACATTAAAATATGTAATTATAAATATATATATATATATAAGAATGTTTAGAAGAATGTTTCATGCTTATTTTGATTCATCTTTCCAGTAAGTATGTGTACGTTAAAAATTATGTTTTAAACGTTTAAAAATTAATTAAAAAAAACGAATCGAAGCGAAACAGATAATTAACGAATAATACAAAAAATTTAAACATTCGAATTTTGAATCAAAAGATAAAATTAACTACTAGGTTAAAACGAAGCAATTACTAATAGTGAACAAGTTGTGAATATTTCGATTCATCTTCATGCCTAAGTGTGCCAAAGCCCAGAGATCAAACTCTCATCTCCTAACACAACTAATCAAGTATTCTTGTCACCTTAAGAGTGACTTATATCACTCACACCAATGCTAATAATTAACCTTCTTTTCATAATTCATGAACTACTACTTTGTTACTTGACTCACATAAACTTGTTGATCTTTTCCATTTGAAGTTGTCATGATTTTGTTTGCCCTTTCAATCCTTGAAAAGACTAAAGACAAGAATCTCATTAACTAAGGCCTAAATGGTTAGCTAGTTAGTTAGCACATTCACATGCTTCATCTTATTACCTCATCAACAAGAAATAAAGGTTCTTTGCTTTCTTTTTAACATTAATGGCTCTCCATTTCTTTTGGAAGTTCACATGGTTAATCAACTTTTTCAACTCCTATATGAATAGCCTCATATTACTATTAAAAAAAACTAACCATTCAACAAGCAAGAGAGTCTCTTCTTCTTTTCTCCATGGCTCGAAACAAGCTCGAGTTCCCTCTTGATTCTAATGCCTATGAGATAATATGCAAGATAGGTGTTGGTGTTAGTGCATCAGTCTACAAAGCCATATGTATTCCAATGAATTCAACAATAGTCGCCATCAAAGCTATCAATCTTGATAGGTCTCGAGCTGACTTCGACAGTCTTCGCCGTGAAACCAAAACCATGTCTCTTCTTTCTCATCCAAACATCCTTAATGCTTATTGTTCTTTCACTGTTGACCATTGTCTTTGGGTTGTTATGCCATTCATGTCTTGTGGCTCACTTCATTCCATTGTCTCTTCTTCTTTTCCAAATGGTTTACCTGAAAATTGCATTTCCGTGTTCCTCAAGGAAACTCTTAGTGCAATCTCATATCTACATGATCAAGGTCATTTACACCGTGACATCAAAGCTGGTAACATTTTAGTAGACTCTGATGGGTCAGTGAAGCTAGCTGATTTTGGTGTATCAGCATCGATCTATGAACCTATGACATCTTCATCTGGTGCAACATCTTCTTCTTTAAGACTAACTGATATGGCTGGAACACCATATTGGATGGCTCCTGAAGTGGTTCACTCTCACACAGGGTATGGTTTCAAGGCTGATATTTGGTCGTTTGGGATAACGGCGTTAGAGTTAGCACATGGACGACCTCCGTTATCTCACTTACCGCCGTTAAAGAGTTTACTCATGAAGATAACCAAAAGATTTCGTTTCTCAGATTATGAGATTAATACAAGTGGTAAAAAGGGTAATAAGAAGTTCTCAAAAGCTTTTAGAGAAATGGTTGGTATGTGTTTAGAACAAGATCCAGCTAAAAGACCATCTGCTGAGAAGTTATTGAAGCATCCATTTTTCAAGAATTGTAAAGGAGTTGAGTTTGTAGTCAAGAATGTATTACAAGGCTTGTCAAACACGGAACAGATGTTTATAGAGAGTCAGGTTTTGATGAAGAGTGGAGAAGAAGAAGATGATGAAGAAGAAGAAGATGAAGAGATAGTGAAGAACAGGAGAATCAGTGGGTGGAATTTTCGTGAAGATGATCTACAACTTAGTCCTGTGTTTCCAACTACTGATTCAGATACTTCAAGTCCATGTGAAGAAGATCAAACAGTAGAGAAACCTGATGGTGAAAACATTGTCTCTGATCTTGGTTTAGGTTTGTCAAATGAGGAAGCTAAGAACCAAGAAGGTGAGGTTGTAGGGTTTGATAAAGAGTTGGTGTTAGAGAAACTGAAAGTGTTGAAGAAAAGCTTAGAGCATCAAAGAGCGAGAGTATCGGTTATAATGGAAGCGTTGAGTGGAGAGAAGGAAGAGAAGAATAGAGAAGAAGAGCTTCTTGAGATGGTGGAGAAGCTTAAGATTGAGTTAGAAGCTGAGAAGCTGAAGAACTTGCGTGCTGAGAAAGAAAGTGTTTAGGGTTTATTATTCTAAACTTATTAATATGTATATGTCTTTAAAGATCAATGGTTTTAAATTTATCTCTTTGTTTTTAGGTTATAATTTAAAGAAGAAAACATATTAGGGTCGTATATATAGTTATAAATTTCAGAAATAGAATTATGTAAAAATCACAATAAAAGTGTAGAAATTATTAAAACCAACTGAAAAATGTAAAAGTGATTAACTACTACAATAATTTCAGAATGTATTAAGGCACTGTAATAAAATATGAATTTCCAAATAAGTGAATAACGTAATTTATAACCTAGAATTATCTTTTTTATATTATATCATTACAATAAATTCTAAAGAATATATAAAAACTTTAATTTTTTTAAGTTTGATTGAAAACATGAAATCATAATTTGTTTCTAAAAGATAGTTACTAAATGATACATCCTTTTAATTAAAATTGCAAAATTAATGATTAAGTATAATACATGTTATTATAGAGAACCAATATGATTGAAGATTTAAAAAAAAATCAAATGAATGATGTAAGATGTATAAGAAATTGAGTTGAACTAGACATTTTGTGAGGGTGATAAAATTGTGCATCCATGTAAACGGATTGGATTCAAATAAATTTTATTAAATTCGGATATATCAGATTTATGAGTCTAAATTATGTAATAAAATAAATTTTGGATTAGATTCGGAGTTTGATAAAATCTTTTTGGGTTCGGATAAAATATATTTGGATTTGGATATTTCAGTTGTAGGATTTTAACACCCAATATATTTTTTGTTTCGCTTCAAGTTTAGATTTGGGTCGGGTTGAGTGTAGATACGAAAATATTGAAAAAAAATCTTGTTAAAATTTAAATAAAATTTAATTAAACTCTTAGAAATATAGCTAAAACTTTTTCAATATTCAATTTATTTGTATATATAATTAGTTGGTTGTGAGTTTTATCCGATGGAATTTAATTCAGGTTCGGTACATGTTTTCGAATTCAAAAACATAGTACCTAATAGAATGATTTTTCAGATTCGGATTTAAATAATATTTCTAACTCCGATCTACATCAGATGTTTCAGGTAAATTTTTTAACCTAGTGCGAAGAAAAATAATTAAATTATATTCAAATCTAAAAGAAAATTTTAGAAATAAAAAATTATTCTCATATCGCACTGAATATGTAAAAAATGAAAAGTTTATAAGTTTTATGTGTATATTAACAAAGACATTTTACCAAGATTACACATAAAATTATCGTAATCTAGAAATTATATTGTATTTCGTAGCAGTTGTGTTTCTGTTGAAATATAGAGAAATTTTTTAAATCAAAAAGCAATTATCAAATAAAATAATAAACACTTGAATTAGTTAATGGACATTTTCTTGAACGTAACTGGTTCAGGATTTAATCATTTTATACTTGTCAATTTGCTTAAATCTTTAGTGGCAAAACATTATAATCATTAGTTTTGAATTGTATTTTCTCTAGTTCTTTAAAGTTATAGTGGTTCTAAATTTATTAAAATTTGATAATTGAGATATGTTTACATGATTTAAAAAAAATGTAGGGTCGTATATACAAATGTATTGTAAATAATAAAATAAAGAAAAAATTATGGTTAGGTTCGAGAAAACAGGCGCATCTAGACTCCAAGCGGCAAGAGCAATGAGGTTATAGGAAAATTGAGGATAATGAAAAATCTAAAAATATTAAGTAAAGAGATGAAATATATATCTTGTTGTAACTAATTTTTGAACTCAATTCTATTACTTTAATAGTTTACTAATATAGTTGTATTACATAATTTAAAATATTTTCAATTAAAAATTTAAAATATTTTCAATTAAAAATTTAAAATCATTTGGGAATTAAAGAAAAACTATAATTAAATAGTAAATTGGAATTTGATAATGAGCTGATGAAATAGATCAATATGTTGGCCCTAAAATACTAAATCCAAAATAGTCAAATTCAGGTTTACATGTCATATGTTTCCCAATTATAAAACTCCCATCCCACATAGTATTGAATTTTGAAATACAACAAACATGACGAAAATCCAAATTTATAGCAAATAATTTCTCATAATATAAAATATGTTAAAACTATAAATATTATTCTGTCTTATTTATTTTAAATATTTTTTTATTATAAAATTTAGTTTATTTTAAATACGTTTTTTTTATGCAAACAACATTTAGAACTGATATTAGAGAACCTTAAAGACTTTGGCCCACTTGGGCAAAAATAAACCAGCATAGTGTTCCTTGAACTACAATTTTTTCTTCTTAATCTTTAAAATTGTAGCTTAAACAGATTGAGAGTTTTTCTTCTTGGTCCTTATAAATTCAGCTTAAGTACTGTTTTAAGTTTTTAACGTAAACTTTTGGTAAAGATTCTACTTTTTTCTTATCACTTTATCTCAATAACTAATAAAAACAAATATTTAGTGTATTACTAAAGATTAAAATATAAAATTTCATTGGTCTTTAGCTTGCAACTAAAAAAACTTAAAACAACATTTTAAATGAATAGTGGGAAATGTCTTTTTTTATATAAAAGAAACCACGTTGTAAATCATATTTATTTATAAATTGCAAGAAATATAAATGCGATTATTTAATAGGTAAATTGAGGAAAGTGTTCCGGATTCTACGGGAGTAAAAACATGTACATGTGGAAGATGCTGAATCGGTCGAAACTTCTGTTTCTTGTTGGGTATGTTACTTATTTCAGTCTTTTGCTTCTTTCCCATAATTTTTCTTTGCACCTTTCCTTAGGAACAAAAAAATATGGCAGAAAAATTAAGACTGGTGAAATATAATATTATGAACTATTAAAAGTGGATTTTTACATACTTTTGCTATGCATAATGGGATAGTACTGGAAAACTTGATTGCTAAATAACTTATGAAACAGTTTGTACTATTATTATAGTATATATAAATCCAATTAATCCTTGAAATGCAAATAAAAAACGAATTTCATGTAGTTTTATATATTAAAATATTACACAAAATTTATATTACTAGTATAATAGTACAAATTAACTGTTCATCTACTACATTATGAATAGTAAACTATTCATTTTAATTAATATATAAATTTTCCATTTAACCAATTCACCCTATTACAAAAATAAAGTAAACATACAGAATGGGAAGTGACTAGGATTAATGAATATATTTTTTTTTTTTTTTTTTTTT
>KE158153.1:0-27338 GCA_000411055.1 Leavenworthia alabamica
AAAAAAAAAAAAAAAAACTTGCCAAGTCAGCAATCCCGCCAAAATTTTCATTTTCTTAGGAAACAACTTAAAAATTGGCGCTCATTGGATAAAGGCGCAAACTATTTTTTTTGAATTTCAAAATATTGGAAAATGTTTTTAAGTGCTCGGGATTTAAAGTGTAAATAGATCTGATCCATCCATTCATTTAACCCCTTACACATCGAACAGCTTTTATCCCGCCACGTCACGAATCCGTGTCTCAATATCATAACCAATGAGATTACTTTCATTTTCCTATATAAAGTTAAAGAAATGAGCAGGTAAGAATCAAAAACAATCACTGCAAATCTACAAAATCACTCGAAAAGCTTAATCAATCGAAAATGGCGAAAGCAGATAAGAAACCAGCAGAGAAGAAACCGGCAGAGAAAGCTCCATTGGGAGAATCCACAGCAGCAGTGAAGACACCAAAAGCTGGAAAGAAACTCCCAAAGGATACCGCCATCGCCGGAGACAAGAAGAAGAAGCGTTCAAAGAAGAACATAGAGACATACAAGATCTACATCTTCAAGGTGTTGAAACAAGTTCATCCAGATATTGGAATCTCAAGCAAAGCCATGGGAATCATGAACAGCTTCATCAATGATATCTTCGAGAAACTTGCTGGTGAGTCTTCTAAGCTTGCTAGGTACAATAAGAAGCCAACGATTACTTCTCGGGAGATTCAGACAGCGGTTAGACTTGTTTTGCCTGGAGAGTTAGCTAAACATGCTGTTTCTGAAGGGACCAAGGCGGTTACTAAGTTCACTAGTTCTTAAATTTCGAAAGATTATGTAATGGTCGTAATTAATAGTAATCGTAATGTTAACTGCGTTTATGCCCTCTTTTTAACCAATCTATTTGATCATTATAACTATGATACCGTGATAAAATGATGAAAATTTAAAATTCGAAGAAATATTGCTTCTCTCGTAGATCTGTCTAAATATACAAAGAAATATGTCATTATAAGAACATAATATATAAATATATATAAACAATTAATAACAGACATAATTGTATATTAATCAGATTAACTGTCGATAACCATTCCCTCCATGATCGTTTGAGCTCTCTTTCTCAGTTTTTTAAGGAAAAGGGAAAGAAGAAGATAAGATGGGTATCATAAATAGCTTTGTAGCATTGAAGGTTCAAATATTTTGCGTTTACTGAGATATGAATACATGATGAAGAACCCTACAACCACACCTATGAGGATTCCACTCGTTATATGCCAGAACGCACACTGTGAAAACCCAATATGTTAATAATAAAATAATGACACAATGATCGTAAATATTGGTGAAGCTTTGTGGCTTACAGGTTTTTCTTCAAGAGAGGACCTTAAGTTCATACCAAATATACCTGAACAAGTGAAATACTTCTTCATAGTTGAATTCTAATGTATTAGTTGATAGTTTGTGAATATACCTGCAATGAGAGCTCCAACAGCCACACACAATGTACCAACTTGAAAAAACAACTCGAATCTACTGACCTCAAGTCTCCTTGAACTGGATGAAAAAACATTAATGATTGATGGAAACAATGGTTAAGAGAATGAAGTGTTGTGTTATCTTCAGAACCTTAGATTGATGGCTATTGAGTTTTCCATTTCCTTTGTTGAATTCAAAAGTCTTTCTGCTTGTCCATGACATGACTCACATCTACACATATGAAGCCATAGAGTTTTGACTATATAACATTGTCAGTGTGATAGCTTCAAGAGTAAAAGGTCAAGACCTTTGTAGATAGTTCACCAGGAGCATTTTAATTTCCTCCTCTTCTTCTGTAAAGAACCAGATAAAGATAATGAATCTTGATTTGTGGTGAATATTCATGGACGAAATGGTTGCAGTCTTACCCTCCGCAATGTGCTTCTCCGAGGGCAATGAACACCCCAAATCATCGTTTCTTCCTATGATGCATATGCGGCGTATTTGATGTGGATCCTCTAAAAGATCTAGGAGCATTTTTGTAAGAGCTCGAGCTCTCAAACCCAAGTCAACCTTCCAAAAGTGTATAAAGAAAAATTCAATACAAAGTAAGGACTAAGGAACATTGACTTCACTGAATCAAGTATAAAGATAAACAACTAGATGAAGTTTACCAGTTTTTGTTTGCTAATACAAAGTTCATCCAATATATCAGCAGTTAAGCGGTTGGGCAAAACCTCAAGAAGAGCTTGAACCTTAACCAAATGGGCATGATCAAAAAGCCATAAGACCATGTTTAGACAAAACTACAGAGTTTCAAGTCAGAACGTATAAAGGATATCAAGCTAAGCTCTTTCATCCTATGCTCAGTTCAATGTGCACAAGTCAGTTTCTTTGTGAAGTACAGGAAGCAATTGAGTCATGGTCCAACAGTTAAAGAAGAAGATATGATATAACTGAAATATACTCATACTTACACTATGTTCTATGTCCATAAGCCTTTGCTCTAATAGTTGTATCCTTGAAATTAACGCTGATTCAACAACCTTCAGTAATGTGAGAGTAATAAAAAGTTAACATTAAAATGAAGATGATTGCCATATATAAACATTTGATGTGTGTACAAAACATATAAAAGAGCCAAAACAACCTCGAGTTCAAATGGCATAGAGGATCCTCCTCCTCTATTCATGCTTGTCAGGTTAAGCCGAGGCATCAATATATCTACAAAAGCCCTTCCTCCTCTTCTGAAATTTTACATCAGCAATGCTAAAAAGACAGAGTAAATGAAAACTAGATAATACATCAACCAGTATTACCTGTTATAGTCAAATATAAGAACACGATCTCGCATTGCTACTGCTCTTAGGGAGCCTAAATTCAACAGAATCGCATGTTCACGGACCTAAATAAATAGATAAGAAAATGTTACATTCATGATTCATTCTCATGAAACTTGATCTAACTAATCTTGTTTACCAATAAAGATGGTACTGAGTTTGTCATATACAGTGAAGGATCAACACTTGGTATATCTCTTGGACGAAGACCTGATTTAAAAAAAAAAAAAACAATTAGCAACAACAACCAAGATCAAAAATGTATAATGTAGAGTATATATAAAAATGTTTTCAATAATTTAACCAGTGGATTTGAGGAACTGTAGTCTGTTAATCTTCATAGTAGATATTGCTCCGGTGGCTTTCACTTCCACAGCCTAATTTTGTTGCAGACATAATTCATAGAGGATATTTAATGAAAGTGGTGACTGCATTCAACAAAATCTATGAATTTAATTTATTAATCAATTAAATCAGAATCATAGGAGAACCTCATAAACAGGCTCACGAATTCCCAGTGAAGTAGAATCACTTGATGATGAAGAATCAATCTTCTTTGTATCTTCTATTTCTATATTAACTCCGTCACCGCTGCTACTAGTATCACTACCATCATCGTCGCTAATGTTTAGGGATTCGTAATCACTCACGAATTCTGTTAGTGGAGATTTTGCTAAATATTTCGATGAGTAGATTGGAGTTCTAGTCAGCGCTGATAACTGAAGAGAAAAGGAAGGAGAAGAAGGCATGCTGATCGGGGAGAGATGGAGAAGAATGATCGGAGAAATTGAAGAGAGAATGAGATGATGGAGTTAACGCCATTGTTGTTGCTGGTGTTGAAAACATGGAGGAAACAGATTTCTTTGACGTTTTAAATTTAGATATCAAAAACAAATTTATTTATCTAATTTATTTTTATAATAACTTAGAAAGAATTACTAACAAATATCCAATATTTTCGAAACCGCCTACAGTCATGTTTTTGGCATTCGTACAAATCTGTGTTTTAAATAAATATTATTTCATCGTTGGCAAAATAAATAAAAAAAAGTTCTAATTTCAAAAAGAAAGAAAAGAAAAGTATTGCTCCTCTGTTCCATAAAACATATTATAAGTAGTTTTGTGTTTTAAAATTTTATTTTAAATTCAGTGCTATTTTGTATTTTCATTACAATTTTTGGTTTTAAAAAAATTTAATTATTACCCATGTTATTTAATATAATAATAATTAACAGAAAAAATATTTAGTATATCAAAAGAAAATAAAAAATAACAAATCTAAAAATAAAGAGGGCACTATATAATATAAATGATTATTAATAAATAGTAAAGTCGTATGCAACAAAAAAGAGAAGTTTCATTAGTTCAACATAAATCTGTGATTCAAATCGAATCATATGACAACAAACATACTGAAATTTTAAGACTAAAGTATCCAGAGAGAGATAGATTAGGAGATAAGAGAGATGCCAGAGACCAAAAGATCGTCTGAGAGAATCTTGTTAGCAGCTTCTGTCGGATGAAACCCATCCCAAAACACATACTCAGTTGCATTATTACATGTCCCTACTGATTTAGGGTTACAAAGTATTGATGTTTCTAGTAAACCTGTACCACAACAAGCTCTTCTTGCCTCCGCAAATCCTGAAAATTTACATAAAACACACATAATAATTAGGAATGGTCAAAAACTAACCGTAACCGTATTTTGTATCGTAATCGTTTAACTTTTAACCATAAGCAAAATGTAATTGTATTAAAGGATTAATAACCGTAAAAATATAATAGTTATAGTTAACCATAAATTATTAACCGTAACTGTATAAAAACCGTTAGTTAACCATATCGTATAACCGTGAAGTTATAATTGTAACCATTTTAAAAATAAAATAAAATGTATATATAATCAGTTATATGGTAATATTAATTGAAATATCACTATTGAATTTTTACAATAAAATAAATATATTTTAATAAAAATATTAATGATATTATTTTTTATATTATTAGTAAATGAATAAATTAAATTTAACTATATATAACCGTATCTGTTTTTAACACGTAAAGGGTTTTAACCAGAACCACCGATCATATATTAAATGGTTAAAACTAAAATTAAAAAAATTATAAATATAACTACAGTTAACTAACTATAACTAAGTAACTAACCATGTTACTAAGCATTGTTCTATGTATATATATATATGCAAATACCGAATTCGGATGGTTTTGTAGCGAGATCATAAAGAGGTTGATAGATATCAAAGACGACTAAGTTGAGTCCAATAAGGTTTCTTTTGAGATCTTGTGACGTAGTATTGAGTTTGTTGTTGAATGAGATTGCATCGTTGTTAAGCTTCTCTGAGCATCCACCTTCATGTGGACCTGCCACAGTAATGGCTGCTGGTAAACATCCTAGTGGTGGAAGTGTTGTTACTCCGATCCTTCTTGCTCCTAATGAATATAGATTCTAAGATTCAGACAAAAACAAGAATGTTATCATCAAGTCTCTTTAACGTTTATGTTGTCTTGTTTTAAAAAAACAAAATAAAAAACCTGAATGAAAGTAAAGTAAGAGAGGATAAGGAGATCAGAGAAGTCATCAGGTGACTGAACTTTGTAGAGGAGAGGGTTTATATAATAGTTTTGTATGAAGTCACTGCTTCCTGCACTGACTATGTATATGCCATTGGAGATTATGGAAGTGGCGTTTGCATTGTTTGAAGTTGCGATTTCTTGGATTCGGTTTATGTAATCTTTGTAATGTTCTAGCTGTTGAGCCAATGATAGTGCACTCTTCGTAATCAAACACATAATTAAGAAAACGTTTTTATTATTGTTAGAGAGCAAATATATAAATTAAAAAGGAAAATAGTAATGGAACTAACGTAGAGCTTGGCTGTGCCATCGTAATAACCAGAGGCTGCAGAGGCAAAGTTTGCTCCAATCAAAAGGTTTTTGCCTTTTGCTTTTTTGCTTAAATAAGCTTGTGGGTATGATGTGAACCCAAGATTCTCAGCTGAATAAAACAAAAATAATAATTAAATATTTAATTATTTCATTTAGTATACATATGTATATGCATGTGTGTATAATTTTTTGCATGTACATTGTTTTCTTCATATTTTATCTAAATAAAATTGTTTGCAACCCCCATGCAAATGCAATCTAACAATTAGTTGCTTCTTTACTCGTAAGTTGAACAAGTCATTAATGGATGTGGAGATATGTATATATATGTACATGCATGCATGTATGACAGTATATATATATATATAAAACTCAAATAAATGAGGAAGAGAAATTAAGAGAAAAGTATACCAGTGAAGTCAGTAGCTAACTTTCCATTACAGAATCGTCCGGTGGGTTTATGTGTTGTGAAATCTCTTCCATAAGGAGGGAAATTAGCTTTAACAATAGTGTAGATATCATTATTGTTGCCCACATCAACCACCGAATCACCAAATATGAACATCGATGGAACCAATGGTTGTGCATTCATCACCATCATTACCTCAAGAACCATTAAACACCCAATCACCACATCAAGATTTAACCAAAACCTTACCAACTCTCGAAATAAAGCCATAAAGATTGATGTATTTATGCTTTTGATTCTTCTTATGTGAATAACATGAATGGTAAGTAGTTTTGCATGGAAGACTGTTTATATAGTAGGGAAATGAATTGTAATAAATGTAATTGTGTATATGTTTCATGCATACACTACACATAGATGTGTCTTTGTTAGCTTGTAGCCTTGTAGGAAAGTGAAAACACTTGGCGATCGAAGAGACACATTGAAAAAAGGGGAAAGTAGTTGAGAGACTAAGGCATTGATTTGAGTTTCATAACATTTATAGTTGAGTTATGTTTATGTGTGCCAATTTATTTGTGACCAATAACACTTGTCTTTCCAACTCTCATATGTCTATACGATTAATGCACAACTCAGTGTATAAAAAATCGACAAGTCCATTGTCATCGCTAGGGATTAGGTTATACTAATTTTTATGTCACGTAGTTTAATTAATGTTAATAATCCAGTTTGTCATATTTGAATTGTTCAATCCATTTGTGAATCTATGGGCCTTAGTCATTAATGTTGTAGTCATATTACTAGTTTGGGCTTACACTGGATTTCAATTTAATGCAGAAAAAAGCTAGATAAAAAAATAGTTTAAATATAGATGTCTATCAATTTAGCAAGAAATTTAAATTTTATTTGAAAATTAATTATTATACCACTCTAATGATAGTTTTGTTACTTCCAACCAAAGAGAATCACGAAACTAAACTTAAAACGTTTTTTAGACTATTTGTTTTTGTTGACCTGGTCAACTATTAGTAGAATGGTTATGAACTTAAAAGATCAATATCAATGAACCAATGTTATCAGAATTTACGCAGTAAAGAATTTAAAAGTGTTTTCCGTTAACTTAAAAAACTATAACAACGTATCATGCCTTTATATACAACATCATTAGGCAAAATTAAGCAACAAACTAATGACAGTTACTAACTGAATAACAATCATATCTAACTGTAGCTTAACAACCTTTAATACCCCTCCCTCGAGACGAAATCTCTGGGAGATAGAGACTTGACATTGGTAAACGTTGCAAGAGACATTGAAAAACTGTAGGCTGAACAACTTTTGTAAAAAGATCAGCTAACTGGTTTTCACTTGAAAGATGAAAAAGATTGAGAGAACCATCCTTATAACGATGTCTGACTATGTAACAATCCAACTCAACATGTTTAGTACGCTCATGAAACACAGAATTTGAAGCAATATGAATAGCTGCTGTGTTGTCACAAAATAAATTGGCTGGACCTGCAGTTTTAATCTTCAATTCACCAAGAATATTAGTAAGCCATACCAGTTCTCGTGTTGTGTCAGCCATGGCACGATACTCTGCTTCTGCACTGCTGCGGGAAACTGTTTTTTGTTTCCTTGATTTCCATGAGATCAGAGAATCTCCCAAGAAAATGCAGAAACCAGTGATAGAGCAGCGATGGTCTGGATCTGCTTCCCAGTCAGAATCAGAGAAAGCATTAAAACGAATCTCAGGATCAGCAGAATAAAACAAACCCTTCCCTGGATCATTCTTGATATACTTCACAATACGATGAGCAGCTTTGAGATGAATGTCAGTTGGTTGAGAGAGATACTGACTTAATTTGTGAACTGCAAACATGATGTCTGGTCTAGTAATCGTGAGATATAACAACTTACCAATGAGAGCCCTGTAAACAGAAGGATCCAATAGAGGAGTACCATCAGTTTTGCTTAGTTGTACTGTAGGATCCATTGGAGTAGATACTGGTTTACAACCAATGTAACCTGTGTCATTGAGAATGTCTAAAGCATACTTGCGCTGAGACACAGAAATGCCTTTGTGTGATCTTGCAATTTCAAGGCCTAAAAAGTATCTTAAGGGACCAAGATCCTTAATCTGAAAAACAGCTGCTAATATTTATTTAAGCTCATCCAAATCAGCATCATGACTACTGGCTATAAAGATGTCATCTACATATAAAAGGAGCACCAAAAAAGATGTTGGTGTGATTTTAAAAAACATGGTGTCCTCTGCATCTGATTGTGTATAACCAGCTTGAAGGAGTACTTGAGAAAATTTCTTGTACCATTGCCGTGAGACCTGTTTAAGACCATATAATGATTTGTGTAATTTACACACAGGATTAGGAGGCAAAGAAACTCCAACTGGTGGAGTATAACCAGGAGGTATAGACATGTAAATTTCTTCTTCAAGATTTCCATGAAGAAAAGCATTTGTGACATCCATTTGTGTTAGTCTCCAACCTTTCTTAGCTGCTAGGCCTAACATAAGCTTCACTGTTACCAGCTTCACAACAGGTGAAAAAGTGTCAATGTAATCAACCCCTTCCTGTTGTGTATAACCTTTGGCTACAAGCCTAGCTTTGTACCTTTCAACAGTACCATCAGGATTATATTTGATCTTATAAACCCACTTACAGCCAACCGGATGTTTATCCACTAGAAGAGAAACCACAGACCATGTGCCAGTAAAAACTAGTTGTTCAATCTCAACGTTCATTGCCTTATTCCACTTGTCAGATTGAATAGCGGTTAAAAAATCTTTGGGTTCTGACTCAGTGGATATAGAGAGGATAAAATGTTTGAAAACAGGGCTGAGTTTTGAGTAATCAAGGACTGATTGCAATGGATAGGGTGTGGTGTGTTTGGTCATGGCTGATAAAGGAGTGTTTGTAAGTATATTATAGTGATAATCTGACAAATAGGCTGGAGGTTTGGTGATGCGGCGAGGTCTATCTATATTCACTGGTTGTGTTGAAATAGAATCTGGTACATGAGAACCTGTTTGAGAAACTTCAGAATTCAATGAATCAATAGGATTCTGATTTACAACAGAATCTGACAAATCATGTATTGGAATTGGAAGCACAGAAGAAGAGAAAAAATCTGTGAGAGTAGAAGAGAAAGGCTGAGTAGTGTGAAAAGGAAAAATGCCTTCATGAAACACAACATTTCTGGAAATTGATATTGAATGTGTTTCAAGATCCAGAACCTTGTAACCTTTATATCCGGATGGGTAACCAAGGAAGACAGAAGGAAGAGCTCTTGGAGTGAACTTATGTCTGTCCTTTGGATATGTAGAAACATAACACAAGCATCCAAAAGCTTTAAGATGAGAGTAAGAAGGCTTTTTGTGTGTAATTATTTCAAATGGTGTTTGATTATGCAAAAGAGGAGAAGGAGTTCTGTTAATCAAATAAACAGCTGTCCTTACACAATCTGTCCAATAGGAGAGAAGTACATTGGACTGAAAAAGAAGAGCACGAGCCACATTTAGAATATGCTGGTGTTTTCTCTCCACAACTGAGTTTTGCTGTGGAGTGTCAACACATGAGAAGTAATGAATAATACCTTCTTCAGCAAGAAGAGAAGAAAATTGTAGCTCCGGAGCATTGTCAGATCTGATGGCTTTGACAATACCATCATACTGATTATGCAGAAGTGTAAGAAAGTCAGGAAAAATGGATGCAACATCACTTTTTGATTTTAAAAAATAAACCCATGTTACTCTTGAACAATCATCAACAAGAGTTAGAAAATATTTGAAACCATCAACAGAAATGGTAGAAAAAGGCCCCCAAATATCCAAGTGTATGAGGTCAAAAGGTTTTTCTGAAATATTATTGAAAGAAGGGAAAGATAATCTCTTTTGTTTTGCCATATGACATGTTTTACAATGTGAACAGTCATGTATTTTATGTTTAGGAATAGAAAGAACATCAGATAAGATCTGAATTTTCTGAAAAGAAGGGTGTCCTAGTCTTTGATGCCATAGAAAGCTATCAGAGGAGGTGATGTTGCAAACGACAGAAAAAGAGGAAGAATCAAAGTCTTGTGATTGAGTGAGGTTCTTTTCAAGATCTAGAAGATAAAGTCTGTTATAGAGTTTACCCCTCCCAATCATCAAGCCCGGAGAAAGCTCCTGAATTGTGCAAAAAATGGGGTAGAATGTTACAGAGAATGAAGAAGAATGAAGAAGGGAACTCACACTGATGAGGTTAAGATGAAAAGAAGGAATGAGGAGAACATCAGTGAGCAAGAGTTTCTCAGACAGCTTAACAGTGCTAGATTGAGTTACACTAAGATTAGTACCATCATGTAAGGTTACTAATATTGCAGAAACTGTTTTTATCTCAGTGAACATAGATAGACTACAACAAACATGTGAAGTGGCTCCAGAATCTATAATCCAACTATCTAGGCTAAGGAAAGGTTCCCCTAAAGTACTATTGAGAAAGTCAGGAAGGGTACCTGCAGATGTGGAAGGGTAAGAAATATCCTCATTGAATGTAATTGTAGGCAATGAACTTTGAGTTTGATTATTGAGTTGACTGGCAAGCTGTTGAATTTGATCACCAGATAGTTCAGCAAGAGCAGTAGATACTTGATGAAACTGAGCTTGAACAGCTGGTGAAGTTGTGATAACATTGGCCACAAGATTACCTTTAGCAGACTGTTGCTCTGTACTCTGGGAAGTGGAGTTGACTTTGTTAACAGTGGTACCTGTAGCAATGCCTTGTTGAGAAGTTTTATTGCCTTGATAATTTGGAGATTTATAGCCAGGTGGATAGCCATGAAGTTTGTAACACTTGTTCACTGTGTGACCTTTATAACCACAATGAGTACATAATGCCTTCTGTTTCGGTTTGTAGTAGTTAGATATTGCAGCTATCAAATCTGGATTCAGAACAGTAGGTGTCTGCAATACTGGCTGTGAAGAAGGAACCATAGATTGTGCAGAAGCTTGAAAGATCACTGTATTAGCCTGAGGAGTATGCTTGATTATCGATTGTTCCTCGTGTTGAATCACTAAACTGAATACTTTATCCAAATCTGGCAAAGGATCAAGCATTATAATCTGGGACCGTATACTTTCATAGGAATCATTAAGCCCAAAAAGGAAACGCCTAACAACACTTCGCTCAAACAACTCATGCCATTGTTTATTTACATCACACACACAGCTGGTACATAGACAAGTCGGATTAGCCTGTGTTGTTTTCATTTCTTCCCAAATTGTGACTAGCTTAGTGTAATATGCATTCACATCTAAAGATCCTTGACGAAGAAGATATAATTGCTGTTCTATATGATACAATCGTGGAGAATTATTCTGTCTAAATCTCTTACTCAAATTCTCCCAAATAGCATGTGCCGTCTTAACAAACAAAATGCTTTGACCAATTGGTTTGGAAACAGAGTTTATCAGCCAGGAACGAACAACATCGTTACAACGAGACCAAGTAAGAGCATCATGCGTACCAGATAAAGGTTGAGGTAAAGAACCATCGACAAAACACAGCTTGTTCCGACCATTTAAAGCCATTCGCATAGACTGCTCCCAAGAATTAAAATCCGCAGCTCCATTGAGTCGATCAGAAACAAGAGTGATACTGGAGTGATCATTATTGCTCAAATAATACGGATTATCGTATGTATCTCGATTTGAAGAAGTCATCGGCATAGGATTCGAAACCAGATCTGGAATTGAAGATAGAAAAGAAGAAGAAACGGAGGTGAAATCTGACTTAATCGAAAAGGGAAATCGATAAAATCAGGGGAAGATTGTGCCAAACATGAAGAATCGATCAAGAAACTAGCAACAATCGGAGGTCAATAGAAGGTAAAGAAGAAAATCAAGTCAAGAAGGAACTGAAAAAACTCAGAGATGAAGAAGAAAATCTCGAGATATTGAGCAAAAAATCAAGATCAAATGAGACTAAATCACGAAACACTCATCATCCAGCTATAGAGAAATGCAAAGATGAGAGAAAAAGAAAAAAAATTTTCTCGGTAAAAATAGCCAAGAGAAAGAAAAAGAGAAGATAATAGAAAAAAAAAGAGAGGAAGCAGAACCTTTATTGGCTCTGATACCATATCAGAGTTTACACAGTAAAGAATTTAAAAGTGTTTTCCATTAACTTAAAAAACTATAACAACGTATCATGCCTTTATATACAACATCATTAGGCAAAGTTAAGCAACAAACTAATGACAGTTACTAACTGAATAACAATCATATCTAACTGTACCTTAACAACCTTTAATAAATGTATAAAGTTTATAGTGAATTTTTACAGAGGTTGTTGCTATATGTGTTATGTTTTCTAGTACAGTAGTTACTCTATTGCTTTGTCTTGTATCGTGTTACTGAAGTTAAAAACATATGACTCCAACTAAATAATTTCTAAAAACTATTTAATGGGTTTTGTAGATTAATTGACTCCAACAATACTATCGACAATTAAAGTGGTTCTTTTTTTACTGGGCCAAAATTATAGTGTGTGAACTTTTCATGGGTTTAATAAAATTATAGTTGCCAACTTAAAAAAAAAACGAAACAATTCAGAAGAGCAAAACCCTTGGAAAAATCTATAAAACTCATTAGGTTAAGTGACTTCTTCTTCTTCGCTTAATTTGTTCTGATTCAGACGCCTTAACACATCATTCCTTACTTAAATTTCTCAAGGTACTCTCTGTGTAATCTTCGTTTCAAATTATGCAACGATTTCGCTTCGAAGAAAGCTTTTTAAATGGACAACTATTCCGCATCGAATGGCCTCCAAGAGGAGAGGATAAGATAAGCAAATTACCTGATTCTTTAATATGTCAGATACTCTCATATCTTCCGACAAAAGATATTGTTAGAACTTGTGTTCTGTCCAAAAGATGGAAAACTGTTTGGTTTTTGATTCCTGAGTTAGATTTGGATGCTAATGAGTTCCCTAATCACAATGCCTTTGTGAGTTTTATGGATAACTTCTTAAATTTCTCTGAATCATACTTGCATAAGCTCAAACTAAGTATTCAGAAGAATGTGAATGATCCTCCTTGTGTTACTCGGTGGCTAGACTTTGTACTTAACCGTAAAATTCATCATCTTGATGTTGAGTGTCTTCTTCTGAACCGTAACTGTTTAGAAACAATGCCTTTAAGCTTCTATATCTGTGATACATTGAGATATCTAAGACTTCATAGAGTATACTTGGGTAAGTTTGAGTTTGTGTCTTTACCATGTCTCAAGACTATGCATTTAGAAGAAAATGTATATGCTAATGATGAGTGTCTTGAGTTACTTATCTCGTCTTCCCCAGTTCTTGAAGATTTGAGCATTGTTAGAATGGTAGAAGATAATGTTAAGGTATTACGAGTGATTTCTCAGACATTAACCAGTCTTAATGTAGAGCTTTATATTGGTGAGGGTGATGAGATTGTTGATGATTTTAGTAAAGAAGGCAGAGAGGTTTTGATTGATGCACCAAGACTTAAGCATCTTAAGTTTGAAGATGATCATTCTGACAGTAAAATCATAATCAATTATGGTTCTTTAGTCAAGGTTGATGTTGTTTTTGTCTTCAATGAGCATGATTGTTCTGATGATGTTGACTTACCAAAGCGAAATATGGTTCGTAACTTTTTAATCAGTATCTCAGGAGTTAGAGATATGGCAATCTCTCAGCATTTTGTTGAGGTATATAGATTTATATTGTATCTTGTGTTATTGTTTCTTCATGACGCTTTAGCTTACTCTTATTCTTGTTCTTGATCAGTTTCTGTATTGTTACTTGGACGTTGATGAGCTGCCCCAGTTTTGCAATCTTTCGCATTTAAAAGTGACGATTTCTTCAGCATTTCTCGAAATTCTTCCAGGTCTTCTTGAAAGCTGTCCGAATCTAAAGTCACTCGTCTTGGTTTCGGTAATGGTTTTTGCGCAACCAACACTAGAGGTGTTATCTTATATATTAATTCCTTCATTTTTTTGTATTTATGTAGGAATATGAAAGCCCGAGTGAGTGGGAAGATGTGGAAGTAAGCTTCTCATCTGTACCTCAGTGTTTGGTTTCATCACTCGAGTTTGTGGAAATGACATATTTCAATGGAGTACCAGTGAAAATGGAACTAGCAAGGTACTTTATTGAAAACTCAAGAATCCTCAAGAAACTTGTTCTGGATTTGAGATGTTCCACGTTTGAAAATCTATATAAAGTTTTAAAGGATCTACTTGCATTCCCTAGAGGATCTAGTACATGTCAAGTCATAGTTCGTTGATGGCTTGAAAGGTTTTAAAGTGGGTCTATGATCAGAGACTGAGAGTAGCATTCCCAGTTGGGTTACTTAGATTTTTATTTTATATTATGATGTTTTTGTGACTTTTTAAGCTTTTTGGTTACTAGTTCTAGATGATGTTTGTGAATCCTCGAGGCCAGGTTTGGGTCTAATGCATATTCAATTGATAATTATACAATGGTCCGATGATAGTAATTCAAACCACGGAACGAAATCATCGAACCGAACGGACTATGTTCTTCAGTTGAATCAAACACACTGTCGTTTTGAACATTAAATGGCACGTGACTAAAGAGCATGCTTTGTAAGACTCTAGATAAAAAAGAGGGTTGCTCGTTATCTTCCTCTATAAGTCGTTTACATGCTTCATGTGGTTTTTGAACATTAAAAGGCACGTGACTAAGAGCATGCCTTGTAAGACTCTGGTTAAAGAAGGTAGTTTCGCGTCATCTTCCTCTGATTAGTCTTTTCTATGCTTCATGTGGTTTTTTAACTAAGAGCATGCCTTGTAAAACTCAAGATAAAGAAGAGAGTTTCTCGTTATCGTCCTCTGATAAGTCGTTTCTTTGCTTCATGCTTTGTACGTACAGAAGAAGACGATAAGGAACATAGGTCTATCATCTTTTATGAACGTCCGGAGATGTTCAAATACTTGTCAAGTCATCATTCGCACACGACGACGAGTTTTTTAGAGTTGTGTGCAATGTTGGTTATCAAAATTAGTTTAATTTGGTTCAACTTGAAAAACTCTTGTTTCAGTTTGTGGAAAAAATTGCAATACTTAAATAGCTCTTCAAATAGAAAGAGATAAAAACACTGTTCAAGGGTTTATCTCTCAACTCAACTCAAACCAAAACTCTCTCTTGCTCCAACCTCTCTAAGCTCTACCCTTGCCCTTGCCTTTTCCCTTGCTGTTTTGCTTGCCAGAGTTAAATGGCCTGTACACACAGATAACACATTAACCATCATTACAAAACATTGTGAAATGAGAAAGATAAAAGAAAGAGATATATATAACTCACTTCTTGTTACCACCAGATGATTGACCTCCAGAGTTAGGGCTCTTGTTAGCATTGACTGGAGTCTTTCCACCTTTTTTGGCTGGGTGTGGTGTAGCAGTGTGACCTCCTCCTTTCTTCTTCTCTTCTGTACAGCACAATTTGGATCTCAATTGATCAGAATACGCGGGAGATTAAAACAATCTAATGATTCTCAAGAAACCAGACTAGAAATTTACAAAGACATGAGAGTTTTATCTTTTTACCTGTCTTTTGAGGAGTAGCTGCTGGCTTTGCCTTCTTTCCTGAGACAGATGTCTTGGATGCAGATTCATTAGGCCTCTTCTTGTTGTTTGGCTCAGGCTTTTAATAAATCAACAGTAAGGTCAGAAACAGGATAAAGTAAACAGACTAGATAGAGAATGTATCTTACCTTCTGAGGAGTCTCTTCTTCCTCTGATTCCTCTTCTGAGTCATCTTCATCAACATCCATCTACAAAATCAGAGAATTTTATCAACTTACAATCACATGAACATATGTATACATATATAATATCACAGTTATAAGAACACAAAATCTCACTCCTTTCTCAGAATCATCATCAGAATCATCTTCCTCATCAGAATCTTCATCAGAATCTTCATCTTCGTCAGGCTTCACTTCTTCAACCTTAGCCTTTGGCTTTGAATCAGCCTTGACAACATTAGGAGCAGCTGCTCCAGTCCCATTAGCAGCAACAAGTTCAGGAACTGCCTCTTCTTCCTCCTCTTCCGAATCTAAATATAAAACATATCACAACTCTTAAGAGACCATGATCATCAGAGCAAAATACCAAAGAAAAAAGTAGTCACAAGAAAGAATACTCACCAAAAAACTCATCACCCTCTTCAGTGGAAACAGAATCAAAACAGAGTTAAGGACAATACCATTGACAAGCAACAAAAATAACACAAACAAATCAGTGAAAAAAGGATATTGATCATCGATGTTGGGAGATTTGTAACCAATGAAATGAACACTTCCTTTAGTACAATTGTGAGAAAGCTCAAACTCTTTCTCAAATACCAAATCAAAGCTAATCTGAGGGAACTTGTCTTGTGAAAGAGTTCCAAGAACAAGCTTAGTTCCATCAACAGTTACAGTTAAGAGAACAGAGTCTGTCATTTTGCCTTTACAATCAAGTGTTGCCTAAACATAAAAGAAAGTAAAATCAAGAGATTGTTTTCAAATAAAAGCTTAAAATTTGATATTTTGGGAACCTGAGAAATGTGGATAAGGTTGTCTTCTTCAGGCTCTACTAGAAGAGGCTTCCCTGGTTTAACTTCAGCTCCTAAATAAACATTAACAAAAAGAAATAAAAAATAAGTAGAGAACATAAACATGACTCAACAGGTTTTAAAAAGATACGAAACCGATGATAGAACACAGCAAACTACGAGATCAATCAAAAGTGAAACATAAAAGTGAGAGAATCATACCCCAGAACTCCATTGTTGTTGAAAGGATTTAGGGATTTTTTAGAAGCAAAATAGAGAGAATTGTAGTAATTGAAGGAGAGAGAGGTAGAAGAAAAGAAGAGGTTTCTGGGGCTTTATAATCGAGAGAGAGAGAGAGGTTTTTGCAAAAGACCTCTTCCTCCTTAGGGTTCTTGGTGTATGTATTATTACGACGCCGTTTTGTTTACATGCGATCTCTACGACGTCGTTTCGTCAAATGCGCGTAACGCCAGTATTAATTTTTTTAATATATATGCTTAAAAGGATTTACATGTTTGGTAAAGATCCTCCTGAATTTGACAAAAAATATTCCGAGATTGTTTGATTCTCATACATTAATCATTTGTTAAGAAAATAGCAGATATAATCTTTAAATTTTGTAATTTATTACATGCTTTATGAATCTTATAATAAGTACGACATTTTTAAGGATAAATTAACAACAAAGTTTATAATTAACAAATTCTATTTGCACATATGGAAACTTCTAAATAACATTTACGATCTTATAATTAACCGTTTAATAAATAGAGAGACAGAGAATTTGCGTCTAAAAAAATATACGGAAACAATTAGACGTTGCAGAGGTATATTTGAAGATATATATTTTCAATTTAAACCGCGATCTCATAACAAATGTACTGACCGATTAGATGGAGAATCAATATCTTCTCATAGAGAGTGGTCTATTTATTTTTCTTGTCCAAATTTTTTACAAACTGATGTAAACTATGATTTAAATCAATAAAGTACTTTAGAAGGAAAAAAAACATTTAGATATTTTGCAAATATTTAAACTTTTAAATAATGTGATAAAGTTGATTCGACGATAAAATTCAGTTTTGTGTAATAGTTATGATAAAATATTTTTTTTTGTCAAACTTCCTCATTAAAATTAGTTTCAAACTCCATATAAACAGAAAATACCAACACAAGTAACAAATACCCAACAAGTGTGGCAATAGATACCAAATCAAAGATTATACAAATACAACTAATAACAAAGTCTAAGATAATGATAGATCGAGAATCAGACTCGATAAAAAAGTAGAACAAATACTCAATCAAAAAAAATTTCACAATCTTTATGAACTCCATTATAAACTCCACTAGAGTAGAATCCGTGGTACATCGCGGATCAATGATTTAATATAAATTAATGTTTTTATTTATTTATTATTTATATATTTTATTTATGTAATTTTTATTATTATTTTTTATTTTATAATTATTTGTATCTTTTATAATATAAAATTAAAATAGAATGAAATAAAAAAAATAAATTAATACATTTTTCTATGTATGAATTTTTGATAATTTAAATATTTATTTATGTNACACTTTTACAAAATTAAATACTAATTATATAAACAATTAGATAAATAAGATATAATTTATCTATTTGGATTAAAAAATATCATTATTATATCTTAACTATCTATTTACACGATAAAATATATTTGTTATTTATTTTATTAATTTAATAATAATAGAAATACATAGTTTTTAATAGAATTTTTTTATTAAAATTATAATATAAGTTAGTAACAACAAATAAATATATACTAAATTTGTATATATAAAATATGAAAATTTATGGATTTTATTTTTTTAAATAAAAAAAATCTCATAAGTTTTAGAAATAAATTTATTAAATAATTATGTGAATTATTATAGCTATAACTTGAACTCTGGTTTTTATATCTACAATCTTTGTGTTTGGGGTTGGATTAGAGACAATTTAAGTTTAAAATTTCTATTCCGATAAAAATTTAAAATAAATAGATACACAAATTTTTTAAATTTTTCATACTAAAAATTCCAAAAAAATATCTAAAATTCAAATTTGCACCCGAAAACTAAATCTAATTTGAAAACTAAATTTAAAGTATATTTATTTACTAAATGAGATTTTTGAAAAATATTGATTTATGAATATTTAACATATACTAAATGAATATATTGTATATCCTATATGTATATTTTAAAATTAATTTGGTAAATATGCAGAAAAAATATATGATCAGTATTTGGATAGTGTTTTTTATTAGTACATATTTAGAAATATATTAAACATAAATTAAAATTATTTCAATGAAATTTTCTGTTTAAATGTTAATTTAGTATTTAGGATATTTTAATAAAGTATTATAAGTTTAAACTAAAATAAATTAGAATAATATTATAAGTTTTAATATCAAAAAAAAAATTTCTATCTAAAATAAATACATATTTGTTTTTAATATTAGCGATGGACATAATATTCGTCAGATCGGGTTGGATAAAACTTTGGATTTACGTTTATCGGATTTTGATCTACAATCTTAGTTTTAAACCCGAAGAAAACTTAAAATAAATAGATAGTTAAAATTTCTTATTTTTTATAACTCAAATACCCAAAAGTGTATCTAAAACTTAAATAAGGAACAAACTTTATTTATATCCGAAAATCTATTTTTTAACCTAATTATCTATTTTTATAAATCTAAAAAAACTCGATTATCCTAACATCTAATCTAAACCCGAATTTTATCTGATTATTCGAAACCAAAAATTAAAACTAAATTATATTACTAATTTTTTTGATATCTAATCGAATTTTAGGTAAAACTCATATCATATTCAAAATCTGTATAAACAAATCTCATAAGTTTTATAGATCCAGTTTTTTTCAACCTTAGTACCCAGCTTTTTTTAAACCTGAAAAACTCGATTAACCTAATGTTTATCCTAAACTCGAATTTTTATTTAATTATCTGATATCAAAAACTAAAATTATTTAAGTTAGCTTATTAGTTTTTGGATACTCTATTGGATTTCAGGTAAAACTCAAATCTGATCCGAAACTATCATGTATAAATTTTAATATTCCAAAAAAAATTTTTAGCTAATTTAATTCTACCTAAAACCTTATTTTTATTTAAATATTAGCTTAGAAGTAACTAACTGAATACATATAGTTAACTTTACAATTTAAAAACTAAATATAAAATATATTTATTGACTAAATAATATATTTTTTAAAATAACTGATTTATAAATGTTTGATAGATATTAGATTAGTATAACATATATATATATATATATATTTTAAAATTAACTTATTTTTGATTTGGAAAGTCAATATACAAAAAAAATTGATAAATATTTAGATAGTTTTTTTAATATTATGCAAATTTAGAAGTATATTAAATATAAATAAATATTATTTAAATGAAATTTTCTGTTTAGATATAAATTTAATATTTAAGATATTTGATTACACGAATAGTAACAAAATTTGTAATTTATTTTTAATAATAGATGCAATAAATATGTTAATTAAAATTTTAAAAATAATTCTACAGAATATTTATATTCTAAAAAAACTTATATAAACATTAATTATTACTTTATATTTAGAAAAAGATATGTATATAAAAATATGATAAAAATTCAGATATATTATTTGATTAGTTCAGAATTATAAATATAAGTAACAAAAATAGAAATTAATTAAATGTAATTTTCTGTTTGGATATAAATTTAAAATTTATGGTGTTTGACTACAGGAATAATCACAAAATTTGTACTTCAATTTTAATAGGATAGTAAATAAATTTTATAGATCCAGTTTTTTTTCAACCTTAGTACCCAACTTTTTTTTTAAACCCGAAAAACTCGATTAACTAACATTTATTCTAAACTCGAATTTTTATCCATTTATCTGATATAAAAAACTAAAATTATTTAAGTTAACTTATTAGTTTTTAGATACTCGATCGGATTTCAGGTAAAACCCAAATTTGATCTGAAACTATGATGTATAAACTTTAACATTCCAAAAAAACTTTTAGCGAATTCAACTCTACCTTAAACCTTATTTTTATTAAAATATTAGTTTATAAGTAACAACCTGAATAAATATAGTTAATTTTATAATTTGAAAACTAAATATAAAATATATTTATTGACTAAATGATTTTCTTTGAAATAACTGATTTATAAATATTTAACAGATACTAAATTAATATAACATATATTTATCTATATTTTTTAAAATTAACTTATTTTTGATTTGGAAAGTAAATATACAAAAAAAATAATATGATGAATATTTAGATAGTTTTTTATATTATGCAAATCTATAAATATATTAAACATAAATAAATATTATTTAAATGAAATTTTATATTTAGATATAAATTTAATATTTAAGATATTTGATTACACGAATAGTAACAAAATTTGTACTTTAATTTTAATAATAGATGCAATAAATATGTTAATTAAAATTTTAAAAATAATTCTACACAATATTTCTATGTAAAAAAAACTTATATAAAAATTAATTATTACTTTATATTTGAAATGAAAATATGTAGATAAATATATGATAAAAATTCGGATATATTATTTGATTAGTGCAGAATTATAAATATAAGTAACAAAAATAGAAACTAATTAAATGTAATTTTCTATTTGGATACAAATTTAAAATTTATTGTGTTTGGCTACAGCAATAATCACAACAACCACTCCACATGGTAACATACTCGGCATGAGTATTCAAAAACTTTTATACATAATACATATATACACTAACACAGCGGAAATACAACGTCATATAATATAATATGCATTACCAGGGACTACATGTCCCGACACCTCGACAACTAAAACCCGTATGTCATCCTCCTATGCTCAGCCCCTGGGTCCGCGTGCTCCATGCCTCCTCTCTTTACCTGTACGCAAAAGAGAGTGATCAATATATCATAATACTGGAAGAGCAATTTGGTGGGGATGATGAGTTCATAGAAGATGATGGCGAAAGAAAGCAGCCAAAACAAGCAAATGGAAGAAAGAAAGCAAAAACTGCAACCATAGGAAACACTGATGCAAATGTTCAAAATCATGAGTTCAAAATCCTCAAGAATTGGATGTTCAAGTTCAAGATAAGAGTGTAAGTTCAAAGGATAGCTAGCTTCTTCTTACACTGGAGTTTGGGGGCAAGCTCTCTTTCAATGGGGGGGAGTATTGATAGGCCCTTAGGTCTATTAATAAGTATTATTAGGCCCATTAGAGTTATGAAAAAGTCTAAGTAGCTGTCTATAAATAAGAAAGGAGATAGAGGAAGGAAAATTAGGGATTTTGTGGGCTGTTTTAGCTAGTCATTTCATGGCTAGATTGACTAACCTTTTGGGGTTAGATTGGCAATGAGTTTGAGAGATCAACTCATTGATTTATCTTTTATTGTTCTCTGATTTCTATTTCGGTTTGTGTTTTGTGAGTTTCTTGTAAAACTCTTTCATTGAATAGAGAATCCATTGTCATCTTTTATTGTTTGAGTTGAGAGATTACAGTAAGTTTATTCAGTTGCATAAAGCTATTACCTACTCTACTTGCTAAAGGAATCGATAAGGGAGCAGGGTCCTTAACAACTGGTGCTCGTGAGCAAGGATCAAATCTAACGCCAAGGCTTCTACAACATGTGATCCGGTTCTTTGGGATAAGATTTCGGATCTCACAAGAAGATGTTAACAAGCAAAGGAGTTAAAAGAAGAATCTGAGATTAAATATCTCAGGGAGAATATAAGTAAAGAAGAAAATACTGTCCGAGGAGAAGAAAGTAGCGACAAAGAGTTTTAGATTTCTGAAACTTTATCTCAGCCGCTGAGAATAACACTCAACTTGAATGCGGATGATGAGCAGAACCCAGACGACCCTATAAATGTGTCTCCACAATATGATCAAGCTCTTGTGGACATGATATCTGTTCTCATTAAACGATCTCAAGTTGTGGATGTTATGATAAGTTACAAATCAGAAGAGGGAACTGGAGCTAACGATGTCAGTGTTGTGGCCATACCAGATAACGAACCAATGGAAGAGAAAAAATGTGTGTTCTTGTGACAACCCGAGAAAATTTTGTTACAATCTCTCCTCTCCAACCATAAAAGATGGTGTTAGTGTGACAAAATTGATTCAGGAATCAGAGGTAAAACGTTCTGAACCTACTTGTGTGTTGCTAAAACAGGTGGATAGTTTTGTTGAGCAATCAATTGTGGAAAAATTTAGATAGCAGTCTAATACACACCAGATGTTCGATAATATTCCTGTGAGAAGTAACAAGAAGCAAACGAAGAAAGTTTTGTTTGGTAAGAAGAGAAAAAGATTGAAATTTTTTTGTATGGTTTCAAAAGATCAAAGTTAGGATTAAGTGGATGAAATTGTTTGAGCTGGTTGGGGAAAGATATCATAAGCATGTTAAGACAGCTACTAAGTTGCTGGAGAAAAAGAATACTCTAGTTATGGATATTTCTACCCCTAAGAGCAAGAGTAAAAAGCTCACAAGTCAAGAGAATGTAGGCAACAATAGAGTTATAGAAAAGGGCAAAACAAGAAGCATGGTCAACTCTAAGAATTCTGATTTGTCAAACAAATTGTGTGGCCATGCAGCTTATCTGAGAATCCCTAGAAGGTTTTATCTTGAGAACTGCACATATGCACTTGAAAAGTCTATAACTTTGGACCAAGATTCAAAGATGTCTCTGCACAATCAAGTAAAGTTAGGGCAGCTAGATTTCTAAAGTGGGTTAGATCATTTCTAAATTTAACTGCTATAAAAAGAAGAAAGCTTAACAAAAGACAGATGCTCTTTAAGAATAAAAATCTCATTAACGTATCAGAGTGGTTTTTGCCATGTCCTACTCGGATACTATGGCAAAGCGTGGACGAATCTAACGCTATGTCAACATTTGAAGATGCGATGACAAAATCTGAAGATCTTCTTCGTGGAATGAAAAATTTGGAAAAATGAAACACATATATCATCTGCAAACTAAAGGAGCTCCAAGATAACTTAGGCAGTATGATAAACAAAACTATCACGAAAACCATAGAAACACATGGTTATCGATCTCTGTTGGTGGAAGAACAAATTTTTCCTAAGGCTGTTGATTTAAGTTCAGATGCAGGATCTTTTCAGTCACCACAACACCAACGTTACAAAGCTGACTCAGAGGAGTCATTGGAATTCATTGTCGCTCCTATGGTTGTGGAACCCAACCCATTTGTGATAAGGAAATGAAAACAGCTAAGAGCATGACGAATAAGAAAACTGTTGTGAAAAGAGAAAAGGTTTGTGACCTAGGGACTGAGATTGTACTGGCTTCGCAAAACGTGGTTGATATTCCTTCAAATTTTTCTAGTGGACATGAGCTTAGAGAAGGCATAAACTTGTAACAATTATTTCTGGCTCCTTTCGTAGAGATGGACATGATCACAAATGGGCATGCTTTTGTTCATGTGTCCCGGGGAAAACGATCTTGCCCTCCTGCTGCTGGTTATTCATTTGTTAGTTGGTTCCAGTTTCATGATTCTTTAACAACTCAAGGAAAAGAACCAGAAGCCTTCAAAATTGGTGATTCATCAAAGACACGTAGTCTGAGTACGCAGCAGCATGAAACAAAACATTTTCCGGTTGTTTTCTACTAGTGTTGTAAGCAAAGATTCTCAGACAAATGGGAAAGCAAGAACAGGACCGAATCTTAATGATCTGATAGACCAAGTTCATTCTAAATCCGTACAAGTTAGCAAAATTGTGGCTTTAAAAGAGTTCATTTCTGAATGCCAGGGTGAAAAAGAAGGTAGCTTACTACAATTTGTGAAAATTATGGTGAGATTGTCAAATCTTGAAATTGAAGCATCTCGTGCACATAATGACTCAAGGGTACTTAATAAGGTAGATGTGAAAATGGCACTGGAAGAGCAATATGGTGGGGATGGTGAGTTCATAGAAGATGATGGCAAAAGAAAGCAGCCAAAACAAGCAAATGGAAGAAAGGAAGCAAAAGCTGCAACCATAGGCAACACTTATGCAAATGTTCAAAATCATGAGTTCAAAATCCTCAAGGATTGGATGTTCAAATTCAAGATAAGAGTGTAAGTTCAAAGGATAGCTAGCTTCTTCTTACACTGGAGCTTGGGGCAAGCTCTCTTTCAAAGGGAGGAGTATTGATAGGCCCTTAGGTCTATTAATAAGTATTATTAGGCCCATTAGAGTTTTGAAAGAGTCTGAGTAGCTGTCTATAAATAAGAAAGGAGATAGAGGAAGGAAAATTAGGGATTTTGTGGGCTGTTTTGGCTAGTCATTTCATAGCTAGATTGGCTAACCTTTTGGGATTAGATTGGCAATGAGTTTGAGAGATGAATTCATTGACTAATCTTTTATTGTTCTCTGATTTCTATTTTGGTTTGTGTTTTGTGAGTTCCTTGTAAAACTCTTTCATTGAATAGAGAATCCATTGTCATCTTTTATTGTTTGAGTTGAGAAATTACAGTAAGTTTATTCAGTTGCACAAAACTATTACCTACTCTACTTGCTAAAGGAATCGATAAGGGAGCAGGGTCCGTAACACAAAGCTAATAAAACTCCACCTATGGCAAAGGAGAAACAATATCGGGAGGAAAATCTTTGCAATAACGATAAGTCTTGAGCCACGAAGCCAGTCATTGGAAGTGGAACTTTTGGGCTGAATAAAAACTTCTTAATCGCCAACACAATGGCTACAAAGGCTGAAGCTATAAATCTGCAAGCTAAGGAGCTTTGAAACAGAATAGCAAATATAACCACTTCAAGATAATAGACACCAAATCTAGACTAATCCCTTGGCAAAATTAGTGACTAGAACTTGTCTAAAATAGACCTCAACACAAGGTAAATTATTAACACCGTATATATTAACATAGCATTCTTCATTACCAATTAACTCAATGTTTATGTTAGAGTAAACATGAACATATGTAAAACAAGATCTGCATTTTGCAGTAAGGATCTGCACCAAGGCGGTAAAAGAGCCAACAAAGGCCACACCAGTCTCTAAATTCGTCTGAAATAACTTATCCACTTTCACAGTACACAAAATTCGTTATAATAAAATATTTATTATTAGAGAATACAACAACAATTAAATGATTTGTTTCACCATACATGTAGAAGCCTCTAAGGTACACAACCACCTCTTGTCGTCGTACATGCTAAATTCTTTTCTTTGCTGAAACAGTATATAAATTTCATATTTTTTTAAGGTGTCAACGAAAGACTCTCTTCACAGAACTTCTGAAGTATGTAAAGTAAGACATCTTATGTGTCTGGTTGCTCAGATGTTTCTTGTGATTATGTTACTGGTTTTGGAGAAGCTGTTGCTATCGTCAAGGGAGTGGATTTTGTCATAGTTGTTGCAGGACTAGATCTCTCTTAAGAAGCCGAGGATAAAGATCGAGTTAGTCTTTCTTTTCCAGGTAAACAGAAAGATCTTGTTTCTTCAGTTGCAGCTGTGAGCAAAAAACCAGTGATTCTAGTTCTAACGGGTGGAGGACCAGTGGATGTATCATTTGCTAAACTGACCCGAGAATCGAAAGTATAGTGTAGATTTGGTATCCAGGTGAAACCGGTGGACAAGCACTTGCTCATGAAACCGGTGGACAATGTCAGATATGCACATGAGAGCCGATTCTTCTAGTGGATATCCTGAAATAACGTACAGTTCTACACAGGACCTCATGTTTACGGATTTGGAACCGGTTTAAGCTATATACTATATTCGATTATAAGATCATATCCGCACCAACTAGACTTCTTCCACAGCATTTTCATAACAAGCTACTATTCCAATACGGAGAAGAAACGATCCAATACTTACTGCTCGATGATGTGATGATCAATACTTCACTCATTTACCATCGAGCACAAGACTGAAGCGACGAATGTTTTTTCTGGGTCAGCGTTTGGATCATTACAAAACGGTATGTAATTCATATTATCAACTACGGTGTGTTGAATCAATTTGAATTTGAAAAATATAGTGACCACCATCTATTGAATGTATTTGGGCCGAACATCTAATGATTTGAAAGAACATGGGCCGTTCCAAGTGGCTAAAATTAGATTTGCATCGATCTTAAACATACTTGATCCAATGGATAGACTCATATCGCCCGGTCTCCTTTTGGTTGGATTCCAACTAGGTCTGTGAAAAAACCCGAACCCAAAATACCAAACTGAATCCGCACCGAAAAAGAAAAATCGAATCCGAATCCGAACTATAAAATATCCGAATGGATAGTAAAATTTTCATACCCAAAAACTCGAATCCGAAAAATTATAAGTACCCGATAGGTATCCGAAATACAATTATATACTAATATATATTAATTTTATTAAAATTTTATATATAATAATTACCTAAATCATAATTATAAACTTGAAAATATCAATTAATTTAAAATTATAATAACTAAAATACTTTGTTATATTTGTGAAATTTAACCAAATTTTTGTTCAAGTATTTTTGATATTTTAATTAAAATTTAATAAATATTGATCGAGTAAACATGATATTATCCGAGCCGTATT
>KE158153.1:39824-51628 GCA_000411055.1 Leavenworthia alabamica
GACGACGAAACGAGTGGTGCTTGTGAGGCATGGGCAGAGCACATGGAATGAAGAAGGAAGGATTCAAGGGAGCTCTGATTTCTCCGTTTTGACGAAGAAAGGTGAATTTCAAGCTGACATTTCTCGCCAAATGCTTATCAACGACTCCTTCGATGTTTGCTTCACCAGGTCTTGCACATTATCTTTTCTTCTATGAAATCCACTCCACTTAGATTTGGATTTGATGAATCAGATATCAGATCTCGTAAGATTAAGATGATTCAGTTTGGTTTTAGATTACTAGTATTCACTGCTCCTGTTCTTGATGATTCAATTTCTATGTTCGTAATCTCTGTATAATCATCTCATTGTTAATTAAATTGGTTTAGTCCATTGAAGAGATCAAGGAGAACAGCTGAAATCATATGGGGAAGTCGAGAAAGCAAGATGATCTTTGACTATGATCTCAGAGAAATTGATCTTCACTCTTTTCAAGTAAATCTCTAGCTGTGTTAGAGAGTCTTATATAGATTTCAATACACCAGTCACTCATACTTGATTATATATATACTAGGGTCTACTTAAGAAAGAAGGGAAAGAAAAGTTTGGTGAAGCTTTTAAGCAATGGCAAGAAGATCCAGCAAACTTCAGCATCGATGGCCATTATCCAGTAAGAGAGTTATGGTTACGTGCTAGAAGTTGTTGGAATGATGTTCTTGCTCATCAGAGCAAATCTGTTCTTGTTGTTGCTCATAATGCTATTAACCAAGCTCTTGTGGCAACAGCCATTGGTACTTCTTCTTTCAGCAACTAGCCAACTTTTCATTTTTATGTTAAATTTTGTAGTCTTTGGTTGTGTGACAGGATTGGGAACAGAATATTTTAGGAGTTTGTTGCAGAGCAATTGTGGTGTAAGTGTACTGGACTTCACACCACGAGCTGATGGTGGATCTCCTCATGTTTCGCTTAATCGATTAAATCAGGTCAATATGGAAGGCTAGCTAACTTTTATAGCAAAGGTCTTCTTTCATTATAAACATATGTGTGGCTTTGACATAGACTCATAATCATCTTAGTTAAAAACTTAGTCTTTTTGTTGCAAGGTTCTCTAGTTGGCTTTTAATGTTAAAGGTAGTCAAAATTCTGCTTACTGTCTTTGTAGTACTAATGCAGACATCTAATTCGCCTCTAGCTGGAGGGAGTTCTGGTGGCCGAAAAGCTAGTAAGCAGATCATACTTGTCTGCCATGGTCAGGAGGATAATGAGGTATAGATATTTAAGCTGCTTACGTACAAGTGTTAACTTCCATGGATACACGTGAATGGTGTTTTGCTGTTTACTCTTAGTTTCTGAGCCTTGGCCTTGGATCAGATTTACTGAATTTTCTTTGTCTTGTTCCCATTCTTTTACATATCATGATTCTGCAGTAACTAACCAAGTAGTCACTTTGACCACAGGCTGCTTTTGCTAGTACTAATGATCAGCCAATGAACATGCTTGGGATAATACAGGTAACAGACACTTATGGCTTTGCGTACCACTATTGTAAAAGTTTCCTTGTCCTGAGTTTAGTTTACTCTTTGAAAATGTAAAAGTTGTTAATTACTGCAGTCACAGAAAACCGCAGAGCTTCTTCTTGATCTAAGGGTTAATTCGATAGTTTGTAGCTCCAAACCAGCCTCCATTGAAACTGCTGGAGTAATATCCAAGGTAAGTTCTATCTACCTAACTTCAGTTTCCTTAACAAGCTGAAGACTTTCAAACTACTGGAGTAATAGGTGCAAGAAGCTGCGGGTTGTTTAGGTGTAGATAGTGTACCTCGCTATGTGAAAAAAGTACAAATGAATGAGCTTGATGTTGAAGACGTTCTTCGCAAACCCAACAAGGCAAGACTCTTTACTTTATCCCAATGCAATGAGATTCGTAAAGTGAACACTGGTTTGATCATTTTAATCTCCAAATTCTACAGGACCAAGCTGTGATAGCATCAAGTCAATATAATTGGGTAAGTCAGTTAGATGAAGAAGAGGTTTCTGGTGTATGGAGCAGATCCAGTAAAGCATGGAAATCACTATTAGACGAACTAGACGACGAGGAGGAGTTAAACCCAGGAAAAATCATGGTGGTGGTTGGTTCTCAAATAGCTCATATATCACTCATAGCACAATGCCTTAACCTCAGTGAAGAATCGCTTGGGTTGTTCCATCTAGACGAAGGTAGCATCAGTGTTATAGATTTCCAGGATGGTTCTAATAGAAGAGGAGTCATCCGTTGCACAAACTACACAGCTCATCTTGGAAGATGGTCTGTTCCCATCACAAGACCAAGCTGATTGAAGAAGAGTTTTTTAACCAAAGTAAGTTATTTGAAGCAAAATCTTTGTTCTTACCAAATTTTTATCAACAATAAACTGACTTAATGATAAAAGATTATTAAAATATATCTTCACAAAATCGTCATCTAAACATTGATTAACGTTAGCAAATTTTCTTACAATTTGATCAATGTTAAAATAACTTGACCTTCACAAAAACCAATAGCTGGGGCCCAATTGCGTCTGAGTTCTGTATAAATAAATTGCCCAACAAGATAAAGCTAATAATGATTTTATTGTTTCTGCACTGTCCCATGAGACATAAGCTCTTGGATTTTCGACATACAGTTTTGCAAGTACGACATCTCTTATGATTGACAAATTCTCCCTGTAATATAAGACTACGACAGACGATACAATTTACGCAAAGTAGAACCTATGTAAAACTTTTAATCTATAATAATTGCGTTTTATGGGTTTCAAACTCCATATTTGGTGTATAAACCTTTAAACCCTTAACCATTAGATCAAAATTGCGCCGAGCTTTTTCCAACAATATTTTGCAACAATCTGATATTTATTAACGTAGGCTCATTCTGCCGTCACCGTTAACACTCTTGAAACTTGAAAGTTAAAATAATTTAGAATATAGGCATAAATTAATCGTTACGGATTTGGATAATGGATAGGTTATCATATCCATTGATTCAGGGGACCCAGCCAACCACAAATGCCATAGGATCACGCTTGTCCATTTCAATTGAAGTAGATAAATAAGAGAAGAGATTTTTTATTCTAAAAATCAAGAAAAATATAATAAGAAAGTGTTTAGAGTTAGGACACGTCGTCGTTTCACACGCGTTACCTCCTGGTTGATGGAAAAATAAAAAAATTAACTTCGGCTTTAGCTTTAGCTTTAGGAGCAAAGTGACTTCATCGGAGTTTTGTTATCTCTCTCTCTCCAAAGAGGATTGATTCATCTGGTTCGAAATCTATTTAATCGGAAGCTGAATCTGGATCATCAAAGTAAGTCGTTACCTGATCTTTATCTCTTTGTGAGGTTGTTTTATTCTTATTTTGTATTGATATTATTCTTGGCTATTGATGCTTCTATTTGGTAATTTCTTCAATTTTGACTAGTCCGAATAAATTGGAACGGATTTAATGATTGAGCACTTAAATTGGACTTGTTCGCCTTTTTTTAGTTTTCTATATAATTTTAGCTAAATTTTGATTCAAGCTAAATCAGGTTTTAATGAGTTCAATATTTGAGTTTAATTCAATCTAAATTAGGTTTTTATGAGTTCAATATTTGATTTTGATTCAAGCTTTTACTGGGATAATTATTAGTATATAATAATTTGTTCATCATCAAATTTGAATATTTTGAAACACTCTTTGAGTTTTAAAACTAATGCTTTGAGAATTAAGGTTTTATAATTAGCTCATTTCGGAGTCTAATGCAGAGTTGCATCGAACAAAAGGTTTTTTTTTTTTTTGTATAGTTTGTGAAATAAGAATTTGCAATTTTGTAGATGCTCATTTCATCTCTCTTATGTAAAGTTTTTTTTTTTTATATTTACTCTGGATTCTCCATGTTACAGGTCTTATTTTGAAGTTTGATCACTTCTTCTACCCATTTCTCTTAAGATATAAAGTACACGAAAATGGCAGCTTCAGAAACAGTTATAAGGATTCCATTAGGATCTATATTTCCATCTTGTAATCTAGCTTCTTCCTTTGTTAACTCAACTCCTATCTTCTCGTTTAAACCCGTTACTAGAACTAAAAGGGGCTTAAGGTGTTGTACAAACTCCCATGAGATCTCAAGAGTATCGAAAACCGTGGCGAGAGGAGGCAATTCATTTCATAGTCAAAACTGTGCTTTGAATGGTAAAAAGTTGGTTTGCAAATGCCAAAAACATGATGTTGAAGAGAACAGTAGATCCACATTACTTCCTTCTAACGGGTTAAACAGTGAATTGAAAAGTGATTTGAATGAGAAGCCTCTACCTGTTAATGGAAGTTATTCATCTAATGGTAATGTACAATCATTTGGATCAAAATCTATCGAGGATGAAGCATGGGATCTATTGAGGCAATCTGTTGTTTTCTATTGTGGTAGTCCTATTGGAACTATTGCTGCTAATGATCCAAACTCTACCAGTGTTCTAAATTATGATCAAGTCTTCATTCGTGATTTCATACCCTCAGGGATTGCCTTTCTTCTTAAAGGAGAGTATGATATTGTTCGCAATTTCATCCTCTACACGCTCCAATTACAGGTGATTCAATCTTTCTTAGTTCTAAAGCCAGAAAATTGCTACTTAGTTGAATACAAATCGATACTCAATATGTTAGTATATATCGAAGTATGATAATGATACTCTCAAGTGTTTTGTGTTAAGGAGAAATGATTGTGATATGCAGTGAGTTGAGGGTACGATTGTTATGTTGAAGTTTGCGGTTTTATCATGAGCTGACATAATACTTATTCCTAACCAGAGTTGGGAGAAAACTATGGATTGTCATAGTCCAGGTCAAGGTTTGATGCCTGCTAGTTTCAAGGTGAAAATTGTTCCTCTTGATGGCGATGATTCAATGACTGAAGAAGTTTTAGATCCTGACTTTGGGGAAGCAGCAATTGGACGTGTTGCCCCGGTTGATTCTGGTAAAGAAAAACTTCAAATTCCTATGTGAAAATGATTCTTTTTTTGTGTTCTCTTTAAGGTAACAGGACTCACTTTTCATTTGTTTCGTATTTTCAGGCTTGTGGTGGATTATATTGTTGAGAGCATATGGAAAATGCACTGGAGATATATCTGTGCAGGAAAGAGTTGATGTGCAAACTGGAATCAAGATGATCTTAAAGCTATGTCTTGCTGATGGTTTTGATATGTTCCCTACTTTATTAGTCACTGATGGGTCTTGCATGATAGATCGTCGAATGGGAATCCATGGTCATCCCCTAGAGATTCAGGTGAGCAGTGTCTGTGGCTCTATGCAGTTATGAAACCGGTTAATTTATACTTTTAACTTTCTTAGGCACTCTTTTATTCGGCATTGGTCTGTGCACGGGAGATGCTTACACCAGAGGATGGATCAGCTGATCTAATCCAAGCTCTCAACAACCGTCTTGTGGCATTAAACTTCCATATCAGGGAATACTACTGGTTGGACCTGAAGAAGATAAACGAAATATACCGATACAAGACTGAAGAATACTCTTATGACGCGGTTAATAAATTCAACATATATCCAGATCAGATCCCTTCATGGTTAGTAGACTTTATGCCTAACAGAGGAGGCTATTTGATTGGAAACCTTCAACCAGCTCACATGGATTTCAGATTCTTTTCACTTGGAAACCTTTGGTCTATAGTTGGTAGTTTAGCTTCAAATGAACAGTCACATGCAATTCTTGACTTCGTTGAAGCCAAATGGGCAGAACTTGTAGCTGACATGCCTTTCAAGATTTGTTACCCTGCTATGGAAGGTGAAGAATGGCGAATTATAACCGGAAGTGATCCTAAGAACACGTAATTTTTCTCTCTATTCCTTAATGATCTTTCAATAGTTTTTAACTTTTTATGTTTTCATCATCCATCCAAATTATCATCTTGGTTTTGTTACAGTCCTTGGTCTTATCACAATGGAGGTGCATGGCCAACTTTGTTATGGCAGGTTAGTTCAGATTGGTTTGTCCTAATTTGAAATCATGGTCCGATGTTGTTTTGTTTTGTTTTGTTTGTATCAGTTGACAGTAGCAAGTATCAAAATGGGTAGACCAGAGATAGCAGAAAAGGCAGTAGAGTTAGCTGAGAGACGCATATCTATAGACAAATGGCCAGAGTACTATGATACTAAAAGAGGAAGATTCATTGGTAAACAAGCACGGCTTTATCAGACTTGGTCAATCGCTGGTTACCTTGTAGCGAAGCTCCTCTTGGCAAATCCAGCTGCAGCTAAGTTCCTTACAAGTGAAGAGGATTCAGATTTGAGAAATGCTTTCTCTTGTATGATTAGTGCTAATCCAAGAAGGACAAGAGGTCCCAAAAAGACTCAACAACCATTTATTGTATGAATTGCTCAGAATTCAGAAATCTCTTTTTTGTCAAAGTGAGCTATGGACTGTGTTCAGCTAGTCACTTCAACTGAATGATACAAAACTCGACAATTTGTTTTGTAAATATTATTTCTGTTAGAAACAAAAAAGGGTATAATTAAGTATTTTATCATAATATATTGAAAAAACTCCAAGACGATTAGAATGTTTTTTTAAACAACAAAATTTCAAACCAAATTTTAAATATTTTATATATTGCATAATGATTTTTAATATTAATTTTAATAAATCAAAACAATAATAAATAATGTTTGAAATGTTTACAATGATACTTTAAAAATAAAAAACTAATATTATCTAAATATTATATTATAACAAAATAAATTGAATTATATAAATTATAAATTATATACAAAAATATTCGATAAAATTATTTCTATATTATAGTTTATGTTTTTTTTTGTTTTTTTTAGTAAATCTTCTTAATATCATATTATTTTATATACATAATTAATTAGTAGTATTGTTTTTGGATCAAAAGTAGTATTGTTTAAATGATTAATTTTATTTATTTATATTAAAATTAATAAAGTATTATAAAATGTAATATAATATAAGGATAATTAATATTATTTGTAAATATGAAAGTAGGAGAGGTTAAAAATAAATAATTTAAAAATTGAAGTTGAATTTAGAAAATTTTAAAATTGAAAATTTTGAAGTTATTGTTTGAGATCAAAAAATTTCAAATTTGAATATTTGGAATGATTGTTGAAGATGTTGTCATTGAGTAATATGGTTGAGTATTAATTAACATGAATCTATCAATACCTAAAGACATGGAAAATAATACTATAGTATAGGCGTTTTCAGATTGAGTAATGAGGAGTACTGTGGTTTTGTTGTTTTGTTCCATCAAGTTGAACTAAATTAACAGGAATGAATCTATGTTGGAACATGTAAATTTGCTGTAGAGCCACATGTGTTTTGTCCTATCTAACTCAATTCAACTGACAAGGCTATGATTTTGCTTCACTGACTTTTAAATGATAATTATATGTAACACTGTATTAGTTGCATACCTTTTTTATTGTGAATATATATATTTTTTAAAAATTTATTGAGAGCAACTGTAAACAAACCAACTCACATTTGTTGAAATTTATTGTGTTACTAATATTCTTTGTTAATAATAACCAGCTCACATTTATTGAATAATCATTAACTTTTTTTTGAGAGAAAATAACTCTCAAGTGGAGTATATACTATTAGTTGGGAAGCATTTAATATTAAAAATCTTTAAATATAAAATTTTACATAAGATATCAGTAATATTAAGATATCATAGTAATAACAAATTTAATATAATTGAACTAAAAATTTCAAAATTATATTTAAGATAATTATTATTTCCCAAAAAAATAAACTCAATTTATTTCTTATTTTATATAGACAAAATATATAAAAACTAATTAAAATAATCAATCAAATTATGCTAAGTTTGTCGGTTAATCTACACAATTTATTTATTTAAAAACTTTGGCAGACTTTAATAAATATTTGGTCAATCACTTAGCAAAAAGAATATGCATGGTAATTATTTTAAATAATCCAAACCCCATAAAATGCATTTGAACTTATGTTGAATCTATATACATGGTTACTTAACATTACAACTTACAAGCCAACAAAACTTGTAAGTGTATTAGATTTATATTTAAATGAAACAAGTAAAATAAATTATTATTTTTAAAAAACAAGGAAATGTAATGTTATTACACACAAAATTCACAAAATCACACTCATTACAATAGTTTCAATACGAATTTACTAGTATTCAAGCATATTAAATATTACTATTACAAATTTATTGCTTAAGCACATATGTGATGAGGCCAGGAATGTGTGTGTTTGTGATATAATCGTCCCAATCGATAGACTTGGGATCGAACTCAAACGATCCATCTAACTCTTTAGTGTTCTTATCTCTTCTCATTCGAAGTCTTTCTGTATTTAAATCATCAAATCTGCACAAAGGTAAAAAATAGTATAATGTAAGAGTTTAATTAAGCTGTCATGGATTTATAAGAACTCATGCATGTTACGTAACAATTATAATGTTTTTTTATCTTAAGTTTGGTGAATAAGTGTATGAGTGATACATACATGCCCTTGAAGAATAAGTATGGTTGGTATAGCTCAACAAGTCGCATAGCTAGATTGATCTTACGGCTAAGGTCAGTGTATTTATCTCCTTGACTCCATGGGTAAATTATACTAATCAACCGAAGTATCTGAAAAATAAAAACCAAAATTGACGGTTCTTATAAGTTACGGGGTTAAATTACAATATAAGATAAGTTAGGGGTCTTTTACCAAAAGAAAAAGAAAATAATAAAGTTGAGTTAGGTTAAGTACCTGTAGAGGTAGCTTGTAACGAAGGGTCATATAAAGGCTGAACTGACTCATGGATGGGAAAATAATTCCTTTGGTTACTAATATTGGTGAGCCATTGCGACCAACCAAAGGACTTTTAGCAAAGTATCGAGCCGTGAACTCATGAAGTTGTCCAAACGTGACTGGATTCTGACAAGAACTACCAACTTGGTATATTGCTTGAGTCCCGGTCTCACCTAAGTGGGCTGTTGCGGCTGCGACCATCGCATTAACCACCATGTCCGCTGGTATCTACAAATAATATTATAACATTTATTACAAATATTATGTTACGTAACATGCCTATAACAATATTTACGTGTTGACTTTATTACAAGACTTGTGTATTGGACTTACAAGGTCAAAGACTGAGTTTGAATCTGCAAGAAAACATTTAAGCCTTCCTTTACCATATGCAACAATCACACTATCTAAAGTTCTGCATATATAAAAAAGAAAATAAATTAAAGATAAAAATATTTATACGAGATCAAAGTAGATATAACTTAATACTCACTTCAACCCTTCGATCCAACCAGGGAATGGTTCGGAGATAGTACTAGTAATCATTGTTGGACGTATGATCACAACTGGAAAATTTTCTCTATTGCTTCCCATAAGCATCTCTCCCATTGCTTTGGTGAATACATATGTATTTGGCCATCCATGAAGCTTTGCCCTAGATTTAGAGAATACTTATTAAGATGATCAAAGTAAAGATTATATATATGGTCTCAAACCTTGTCATTCCAAAATCTTTCATTGTTTGTAAGATCTCTTGTTCAGAACAATCTTGAAGCTCTTTCAATTTTTGTTTCATTAGTTCGAGTTCTATGTTGATGTCTAGTTTCTTATTTCCACTTAGAGTCTCACCCATCTTGAATGGTTTCTCTGTTAATAATCCACACTTTTCTCCACAAACATATGCTAAAAACATACATTTATATGTAAGCATCATTACATATATGGATCTTTTGTAATAAAGACATTAGAACTCACCTGTTGATACATGAAGAAGTAGTTGCCCTTTAACACACTTTTTGGCGAAGTTAAGAACATTTAGGGCTCCAAATGTATTGATGCCAAGACCAATATCATATCTATAATTTTAATTAAAGTTTTCATATTTTAATAACACATTAATGGAATAATATTATTAATTGTTTTAGTAAAGTACCTTTCATCAAAATTTGTTGTAGCTGCGATGTTGATAATGATATCAATCTCATTCCACATACGTTTTAAGAGATCAGAATCTTTCACTCCCAAATTAACGACCGATATATCACCTGGAACCGGTTCGATTTTTTCACGTACCAAAGCATTCAATTTTTCTAGACCTAGATCGTTTCTCAACACCCTAAAGAGGTCTATCTCCAAAACCTGTTGTAGGGAAATAAAATATATTGTTGATATAATTGAGTTAATTAATTAGATTGCCTCTATATTTATATGAAATTGTTTTGGTTATTATGACAATTAGGTGTATATCATAAGTACCTCAGTACGTAAACGTTGCATGGCTGATATATTGTCACGAGCTCTTAATAGAAGGTACATTTTCTTCACATTTGGTTGCAACCTCAGAATTTTCTCGACCAAAACTAATAAAACAATAATAATTAAATATAATATTTAGTTAATAAATTAATTAAGTAATATTTTACTATGACATATGAATTGTCAGAAATTCTGATTTTCAAATAGTATTTAAATATTAATTATCTTAAATGGTGATTTTTTACATCCTTGAATGGTTATATATAACATTAATTGAGGTTTATGAAATATATAAATTTTTTGAAACGACTTCACCGTCACAACAAAATATATTATGATAAACATAATAGGTTTTCTAAATTTAAATGTATACAGTAGTCATTTATGGTACGTAAGAAACATATATCATAATTGGACCACAAAATCCTAATGTGTTGCATTAAATGAGATGAACAATAAAAGACCTACTCTCACTTAGGTATATATCAACTTAAACATAAAAACATAATAATATTAATACAATATAAACGATTACGAAGTTTTTGTTACTGAATAATAAAAACTTGATTCAAAATGAACCAAGAAGCTGTAGAGAACATACCCTTGGCAAGAAAACCAGGAGCCCCAGTGATGAGAATGGTCTTGTTCCCAAGAATTTGGACACATGAATTAGAATCCATTGATCAAATATGATATACACTCAAACCAACTTAAGAGAAAATACAAATGTATTGGATCAAGTAATGCGTTTGGAGTCGTGGCTATGCTATATATAGGCAAGTAAACACTAAACATAGAGAGCATATGGTTGGCTATCGTATTTAAAATATCTTCATCTACCTACATTGATTACAGAATTTGTAATTAAACTTTTTTCCCAAGAATAATAAATATCAACTCTCACCTTTCAAGAAACTTAAATTAACCAACATGATGGCCCATCATCTTAGACTTCCTGTTGATGTGGTAATTATTGTATTTTGACATAAGAACTACAACTAGTGATCGATTTCGTTGACCAGGAAAATTCAGTCCAAAGTAAAAAAAAAACGTAGTCCTCTTTTACTTTAAGTAATTTCTCTAGTTATTTCTAGCTCTGTTAAGAGATGGAATAACATACACAATAATAATTAATATATAGAATAATAAATTTATTATTTTTACTCTTTAGTAATATAGTAGACTTTAAAAACCAAAAAAAAATAGTAGATTTTTTTGAATAGTTATTATATTAGAATAATAAGAATATAAACTAATTTTTAGCTAAAAATTGTATCGAGAATATAAAATAATATTTAATTTAAGACAAATTTTATAATTTAAAACTAGGCATAACTACGATTACCGTTATTGCGGTTACGGTTAGTTAATCGCTGAATGAATATATTTATAATTTTTTTTTAACTTTATATAATTTTATCATTTAATATACGGTTAAATTAGTTATGGTTAAAATTGGTTATTAAATTTATTTTATTTATTTACTAATAATATAAAAATAATATCAAT
>KE158158.1:23042-34555 GCA_000411055.1 Leavenworthia alabamica
TTATCTTGAATTTTCTTAATAACCATTACATTTATTGGGTGGGCCGGACTTATTAATGACAGATGTCTTTTTTTAAAATTTTTTTTTATTAAAATAACCAAATCTTTCCACCTTCCAATAACAACATTTGATTGTTTATCTTTTATATTTTACGATACAACTCTTAAATTTATTAGTTTTCAACGCAAAATAGTAACACCTCTGACATCTCCCATTTAAAAAAAATATTTCTCACTAAATTTAGAAAAATGATATAGATTTCCGTCTACCTATAACTGAAATTTCTATAAATTCTCGTACAACTTCTAATTATTTTAAACCTAAAACCATCTACATAGATGAAATACAGATTTCTAAAATAGTGTTTTACAAAAATAAAACTCATACCATAGTTTATTACAAATTAACTGTGATGAATTTAGCTTTTTTTAAAAAAATATTAGATACCAATTTAAAACATAATCTGAGTAACTTCATATTAATTTTTTTTTAAAAACCACACTAAAATAATTCAACAGTTATGTTTATGGGAAATACTATTGCTTAACAATTTCAAACACAAAATAAATGAAAGAAGTTTAAGACATTAATTTAAAACACCATTGCAAATAGCAAAACATCGTCTATATTTAATTAATCTATATTTTAAACCTACATGTACAATATATTATATTTAACTTACACATACCAGTCGATTAATATATATCACATCCGCTATTCTGTTTAGTCCGCGTAATAGTAATAGTAATAATAATTAACAATCAAATAGCCTCCCAACATGGATAACCATTACACAGTAGTGGAGTAATAATTTTTTCAATCACCACCAAGAAACATTAACCATTTTATTTTACACTCCACATTCAAAAGTGTAACCAAAAAATTAATATATAATTAAATAGTATTTATGAGCTACAACTCTGATGATGTAACTTGTAACCTTTACCATTCCCTTAAAAAAATCTATAAATATTGGACGAGTCAATCACTAACCAAACACAGCTACATCTTACAACACATCAGATACATAAGCATTAAAAATGGAATCAACCAAAAAACCACAAATCATACCAGTTAATCAACTTAAACTAGGTACATCGATGGAACATATTACAGTCCGTCTGCTGCGTTCATGGGAAAGTAGAAAGAATAAGCATGATGGAGAAATAATGAGCGTCGCTCTTCTCCTGCTTGATGAAATGGTAACCGACTTACAATTTCAGTCTTCCTAACAAACATTTTTCTCTAATGCAATATATTGAAACTGTTTACTTGTATGCCAGGAAACAATGATTGAAGCATCAATCAACCATCAAAGGATCTCAACATACCTATCTCAACTAAAAGATGGTAAGTTGATTTTCGTATTTTTGCTCTATGTTTCTATTTTGTGTTGCTCCAGGGTTCCTTACTCGGACTGAGAATTTGTTTGCCTACTTTTTTCATCCATTTCGTTAATTTTATGTTCTGGAAAGAGATCGGAAACAACGAAAGCAAGTTGTTGATCGTGCTGCTGCTGCAATCTGGGCTGGTAAAGCTATAGTTGCCTCTAACAGTTCCGGCAAAGGCGAAGACAACTCACTCAGACTCCTAAAGATGCTAAATCAGGAGGTACTTTGTACAAATTTTTATGATTGATTAGTTGTGTATATGATTTATTTTTCTACTTATTGTGTTCTTCGAATCTGATTAGTGTATGTGCCTCCGTTTTTCTCTTATCTCATCCCCTAACTAACCTTAGATTATCTGTCCTGGTAAGGCTGTTGTTGGCTCTTACAGTTCCGGCAACAGCGTCCGCAACTCACTAAGACTCCTAAAGATACTTAGACTTATAAGGTTATTGTTCTTTCGTTATGAAATTGCCACTCGTTTCCCCTTTAGTGGCCATAAAAATAATAAGACAATGCAGGTAGTGATGTCTGTCACTTTGTTCTGCTGCATTTTATTCGTTCACCGGTCCTCCACTGGAAAGATATCCAAAAATATGCCTAATGTTTTTAAATCGTCTACGAATTAGCATCTCATTGTTGTTTGATATCTTCTTCCACTGTTCATATGTTTGTCCTTGCATTGTTTTCTTATATAGGTCAACGTACTCTGTTTTTAACTCTAATTTATTCACTGGTTATGGCATTGGAGCTTTCGTTTTCCTCCTCTCAGGTGAATCCTTGCTTCTGGGTGTAACCAAATGTATGTGTTTTGGTCCACCTTTAGCGCCTCGTATTGATGTTGTTTGGTCCATTATTTATTCCATCTCTTCCTCTTAAGTCCCATAAAAACTCTTACAATATTGATTGTAATTTTTAAGCTTTAGAAACATCAAATGTTCAGCTGTTATATCTTTTTAAGTTTCTACGACGGTGCTTAATGTCTACTACAACATGTATTTTACAAAGTTTATCTCTTGATCGCCTGCTCACAATGCAAACCTTTCTGCTTCAAATATATGTATGACACTTATATTCAAATAGCTGCTTAAGTCTTGTTCTATGGCCTTGATTGGTAATACTTACAGCTCTAAGAAGCAAAAGCAGAGAAGAACTTAAGCATTAAGCTCATTTATATTAAATTGATAATATATGATTAGATAAAACAATTATAAAATATATTGATCTAATTAATAAGAGTAAAATTGTATTTTTTATATTATCAATATTTTTTATATTATCAATATTATTATAATTGTAGTTGTTCTTTTAAAATTGTGTGATATTACCTAACAATCGTCTGTAAATATGAATTGACTCTACCAAAACATTTATATATTTTCTCTTCCACAAAATCATGCTTCCCTAGACAATGAACAACCAAATCACATACTAAAAGCCTTGAAAAACCTTTCATCCTTATAACTCTAAATATTTTCTAAAAGTTTCAAATAAAACCTTTCTTCTTTATACTCAAAGAAACTATATACAAAAAGTCCTTCCATTGCATCTTCACTATAAGTCAAAATTTGCTCCAGATATTCTTATTTTATCTATAGACAATTTTTTTCCAGTTAACAAAGTTTAATATTAAAAACATATACATTTATTTAACAAAATTGGTATTTATTGAATTTTGTATGAAAATAATGTTATTGTACCAGAAAAAAACAAATAAAACACAAATTCATTTCTTCCTAAAAGAATCATATTTAGTTGTAAGACTTAAAATTATTATAACATTAAACTTATAATTTAACAGTAGAACATGTCATAAAAATACATATACATCTACAATTATATATGGTCAAACATAATAAATAAAATGGAATTATACTCTTAAATTTTATTTTCCAATTCAAAACTGTTTTACATACATATTAAATTCACATTTAAACTGCTTTAAATGGTTATTAAATACGTTAAACAGTTACACTTTTAATATTTCCAAATTAATATCCCTACATCTATATAAATAAATACTTAGATTTTAAAATTACATACATTTAAATAAAATTAATACCTATAAAATAATATATATATATATATATAATTGGTAAAACTATTTAATTTTATTAAAGTTTTAAAACACATAAAATCATGACAAATATAATAAATAAATTTCATAATGTTAAAATATAACAATATCCTTCAAAAATATTTAGAACATATAACAAAAAAACATTATAAAACACTTATTTTAATTTAATTTATAATTTACAATAATATTAATAAGTTTATGATTAAAAGTTGTATACTTTATTTCATACTTTCAATTTAATACAACAAAAAAACAATAAAAAAAAATTTAAAACATAAGTTAAATAAAATAAAAAATATAGAACACAAAAAAACTGTTTCTAACAAACATTTTATTTATGTATAATGTCTCATTTCATGTTACGAAACAACTTCTTATTAATTACAAATCATTGTCATAATAAAGTTTCAAACATTTGTAAAAAGGGCGAGAGATATGGAATGAGGCAAAAGAAAACACAAAAACTATTCTGAAATTGCTGGTCAACAAAACCAAGCTAAACGACAGCAGATTTTGCAAGAAATAAACAAAAGTAAACACATTTCATTTCATGGTGAAATAATAAATAGAATATATATGTAGATTATTGAAAAAATAGATTTTAAAAAAATAAAATAAAAATACAATAAATATAATTTATAAAGATATTTAAATAAATATTATAAGATACTTAAAGTAATATTAGTGCTCAACAATCAACACAAATACTATCCATAACTCTGTCAAACTTAGAAACAAGAGTTGCCAAAGAAGGTAAATTTTTAAATNAGTTGCCAAAGAAGGTAAATTTTTAAATTTTTTAATAAAAAGTAATTTTAATTTTTTAATAAAAAATAATTTTAAATTATACTATAAATCAATATACAATAAATGATAATATTAAAAAAGTTAATTACAAGCAAGGAGTCAGGAAAAACAAAATGAGAATCCTTAAAAAAAGGATAACCAGTGCAAAGGTAAATATATACACATATATAATATGTAATCTGAATAAATATTATTTTATATTAAAAATTTAAGTTAAACCAAAACAATGACTATGTAATTACAAATGCAGTTCACATAAGTGGAGAATCATCCGGAATTGTAGTCGCAAAGCAACCAAAACATAAGTTAACAAATTTATAATATTTTAAATTAAAAAAATTTAATATACATATAAAATTTAACAAGAAAGTATAAAAAGAAAAAGGGATGTAGAGAGTAAAGAGAAAGAGAGACAGAATACTATTATCCACAATTTTTAGTCAAAAATAAAAATACTCTTCCAAGCAACAAAAAAACACCAAACGAATTAAACGAATGGTTGGACAACCAACATTTCAGGTAGAACATCAGAGTTTATAACTCACTTATGGCTTTTCCTGAAAAGATTGATGATTCAATTACAACGGGAGCTGGACCATACATTTCTCGGATCTATGATCAAAATTATCATAAAATAACGTCATTGTTACCATGTCAAGAGTAACCTCCTAAATGTATTAACTAAAAAAGTTTCATATAATTAAAAAATGCATACCAAACTTTTGTCTAATCATGGAAAAACATATTCAATTTTTACAACACTACAACCCAAGTTACATTAAAAACTAGAATACATCAAAGAGTTTAAAACGTTTGCTTTTTGTTTCTCTTTTACCTTCTTTTATTCATTTCTTTTTTGTACACTTTTTTATTTTTCTCTTTCACTCATTTTATAAATCATATTAAAAATTAAAGTTACATTCACATCCAAAATTTAGAAGTGTTTTTAAGTTTGTTAAAATTAATTATTATTTGTTAATTCATCTATTTATTCATACTAATTTTATATGTAATATTTTTGTTTTAATTTTCTAATTAGAGATATTTTTAAAAACCAATGACTACACTGAAATTAATTATTATATATTTAATGATTAAAATTACTAAAATTAAGATAAATAGTTACGATTTTGATAAAAGTATTAACTAGTCCTGGACGTTTGGATATTCGATTCGGTTTTTCGGTTCTTCGGTTTTTTGTTTCTAGGCATACAGAAAGTTAGAAACCATTCGGATATTTTTAAAAATTGGTTCCAGTTCGGTTTGGTTCGGTTCCATGGTTCTATGGTTCCATGTATTTAATGGAGATTCGAAAATATTTTGAAAAATTGTTCGGATTTATTTTGGTTCTTATATTTTGTATATGTAAATAACCAAAATGAGCAAATATACCCAAAAATTTCAAAATATCCTAAGTTTGACTATATAAATTTGTAATCAGAGTAAACAAAAGAATCAACATACCCAAAATGATGTGACAAGTTTTAACCTTATGAAAACTGCAAGTGCACAGCCTATATAGTAGTACAAAGGGTATCGAATCCACAGGGAAAGCAAAGGCTACACAATGATTTGTTAAGTTCAAAGTCTAAGCTAGAACAAAGTATGGTTAATAGATGTGTTCTGCATCAAACTAAAGTGATATCAACAAAAACGATTGGAAACAGAATGAGAAAACACTAGGCACTAGGGACTTGGATATAGGTTTCCGGAACTCAACTACTATTCAGATGCATTTTTAAACCGCATCGGACTCAAACAAAACAGACTCGCCATACTACTTCCGCAGCTATGGTAACTAATGACATAGAATCCGAGCATCTAAACTTCCGTTTGATCACGGCAAGACTAGTCACGCACTAAGCAAAGGTTTNAAAGCAACCAAAACATAAGTTAACAAATTTATAATATTTTAAATTAAAAAAATTTAATATACATATAAAATTTAACAAGAAAGTATAAAAAGAAAAAGGGATGTAGAGAGTAATGAGAAAGAGAGACATAATACTATTATCCACAATTTGTAGTCAAAAATAAAAAGATACTCTTCCAAGCAACAAAAAAAACACCAATCAAGCCAGGATTGATGTTGCTGAGGCTAAGATGAAAGGAGATATTGCTGCAAAGGAAAGCACAGGACTTACGCTTCAGAATGCCGCGAAAATAGACACGGAATCAAAGATCATATCAATGCAAAGGCAAGGAGAAGGAACTAAGGAAGAGATCAAAGTGAAAACTGAAGTTAAAGTGTTTGAGAATCAAAAGGAAGCTGATGTGGCTAAGGCTAATGCTGATCTTGCTATGAAGAAAGCTGGTTGGACTAAATATGCTCAAGTAGCTGAGGTTGAAGCAAACAAAGCAGTAGCATTAAGAGAAGCTGAGCTTCAAACTCAAGTGGAGAAAATGAATGCATTAACTCGCACTGAGAAGCTCAAGGCTGAGTTTCTTAGTAAAGCTAGTGTTGAGTATGAAACCAAAGTTCAAGAAGCGAATTGGGAACTATACAAGAAACAGAAACAATCAGAAGCTGTTGTATATGAAAAGCAAAAGGAAGCCGAGGCACAGAAAGCAGAAGCAGATGCAGCATTCTATTCAAAGCAGAAAGAAGCTGAAGGATTTGTTGCTTTAGCTAGTGCTCAAGGGACATATCTCCAAACTCTCTTAGACGCTGTAGAAAATGACTATTCTTGTATTAGAGACTTCTTGATGATTAACAATGGCACTTATCAGGAGATTGCTAAGATTAACGCGATTGCGATTAAAGACTTGCAACCCAAGATTAGTGTTTGGAACCAAGGTGGAGAACATGGGATTGGTGGTGCTGGTGGTAATGGGAATGCTATGAAGGATATAGCTGGTTTGTATAAGATGTTGCCTCCGGTTCTGGATACAGTTTATGAGCAAACTGGGATGCAGCCACCGGCTTGGATCGGTACTCTAAGCAAGTGAAGTCATCTCAACAACTAAGAGGTTGTTTACTTGTGATTGAAGATACAATAATTATAATGTAATGTTTTATTATTTGATCCTATTTGAAAATTTGGCTTATTCTCTCAAGTGTTAAGTGTTTTAATTTATTTATTCGTATTTGTATATGTTAAAAATGAAATAAAGATGAGAGACAACTATAAGAGGTTTATTAATTATTAGCATTTATTTAGTTGTGAAAATTTGAAACAAAGATTTTGCTTATTAATACCAAACTAAGTTCACTTAAACTTTAATAAACACATCCAATTTTGGTGTTGTTCAGTTTTGGATTAGATCCAAAAAAATTATATACAAAAATTCTTGTCCCAGATTATATGTAATCAAATCTATTATTCTTTTTTTATTTTTAACTTTTTAGTGACAATAACAAGAAAAATGTAATATGTCGATTATTTTTTCAATTCAGTAAAACATACATATACAAACAATATGAGGATCAAGTGTCATAAAGAGAATTTTTTTATTAAATAGAACTGATTATAGATAGAACAATTTCTAAGCCTATCAAGATATTAAAATAAAAAACTAAAAATATAAAAATAAAAATATCATTGATCAAAACAGAAAAAATACCTAAAAAAGGTGATACCTTAGCTAATAAAATATAAGCTAAACTAAAGATGTGAAAATAAGGGGTAAAACTTAACCATTTAAAACATTTACCACAAGTAATACAACATATTTAAAAACATAAAATTTAATTTTACAAACTCAAATTAGATTTGAAAATATAATCTGCACACATAATAACAGAAGAATTAATCTGCTAATTTCAAATATTTTAGAAATTAATTGAGCATTTTTTTCTAGGTGTAATTGTAAATTTAGCATAATCATATAAATAATCATGAAAGTGAACTGAACACATTTCTGTGTATATCTCACCTCTCTAACAATTTTACAACATCTTTATCAACGGTATTTATATCCATACTAAGAATTTAATGTGTACTATTTCATACATTAAGATACTCTTTCTTTCATATTCAGTGTAAAATGAGTTAAATTATGAAAGATATTCTTTGATTTATTTTTTCAAACCCCTACCGGATGGACTTCTAACATTTTTTCCGCAAAAATTGAATGGAAAGTTAAAAAAAAACATAACTTTGTACATAAATTATAAAAAATCTAATTATATACTAATATAATTAATGTAATTAAAAATAAATATATTTTAGGTTTAATTTAAAATTATATCATAAACTGATATATTAAATTTCAACTTTACTTTGACTATTAAATAAAACATGTATTTTGCGTTGATAAGCCAAATTAGACATGCTGTTAGTTTTAACTAACACTATTAACTTTTCCGTTAGTTAAAACTAACGGTATGTGTAATTTAGCAAAATCAATGTAAAATTCAAGTTCTATTTGATAATCTAAACGAAGTTGAGGTTTAATATGACATATTGAAAATTCATGTATTTTTCTTCCACTTTTGTAAAGTTCATGGTTTAAATGGTCGTTTTCCCAAAAGTTAAACTCAAAGTTTTGGAATCTATGATTTTTTTTAACTTGAATTTAATTTTATAAAATTCATTGTACATACAGATGCAAAAGCAGAAGGGTTTCAGTTTAAAACCAAAAAAAAAAAGTTACGGTAGATTTTTAGGTTGGGAAGATCAATTTTGCTCGATGTAGTGTTGTTTTAGGGATCTTAAAAGTGGGTAAAAACTCAACCCATATCCAAAATCCGTAAAAAGATTTGAGCCAGTTGCGGATTTTTTTTTAAACTAGACATAAAACAGGCAGGTTTTATTTTGCAGGTTTTATTCAGCTTTACCCGATCGGATTACGGATACCCACGAGTTAAGAAAAAAATAATTTAATAATATTATTTAATAATATTTTTCATATATTTCTTGCAAAAACTCTATTTCTAGTATAAAAAAAATTAGTTAAAAGATACTATTATCATCTTTGTATTCTTTGGATTCAAAATAATATTATATATTTGATATTTTTATGCTTAATATATTAATGTTTATTTAAGTATAATATAATATTATTTAATATATAAATATTTATGTAACACTTACATTTAATATATATACTTTATGTATATATTATATTTAATATAAAATTAATAAAAAAATATTGTGGGTATCCACAGGTAAACCTACAATTTATAGATTTTTCATGGACTATCCAATCCGGACTTCAGATTATATGGATAATTTTAATAATTATTTTAAAATAATTGGATTCAAAACGGATTCGGTTCTGGCTGCCAATGAAGATCACTGTAATTTTCTCCGGTTTACACTGTAACTGATTCAATTTTATATTATTTATTGGCCAATGAAGATCGAGTAAATTTGAATTCAACGAAAAATAATATGGAGTTAATGATGACAGGGATACACTCGGAGTAGATAGCTTCAGTAACTCTAGGGCTACCTACTTCATAACAGAAACAGAACTTTGGTTAAAATGTTTCATTCCCTCTGGTGACAAATACTTGGACGCTTTTGTAAGTTTTTGGGGATTTTTTTAATAATGTCATAATAATAATTCATCCGGATTTTGAAACGAGTGGGCTTTTCTGTAAAATTTAAAAATGTCAACTTCTTTGTCATAATATCTTGAAATTAAGGTGTTAAATGGATATATACCAATAATTTTAAACGTAGAGTTTTATCTGCAAGCGATGATATGGCTCACATGATCTAGTTGTAATTAATATGGAGAGAGAGAGAGAAAAGTTCAATAACGAATAAAACCAATTCAACAATCATTCTGTGATGGACGACTCTTTGAGCACTCTCTTCTTCTGCGACTCACATTCAACCAATCCAACTCTTCAGGTAAATTCAAATCCACTATGTTGGTCTTGGTTTCATCCTTTTGTGGTTTGATAGGCAAATATTGAAAAAGTGAAATGATGATGATTTAGGTCGAGTAGGTTGATGAATGATAGTCTCGAGCTTTGCTTATACATTTCTTGATCTAAGCGATAATCTTGTTAGATTGAACATTAGGATCAGCGTTTTTTTTTCATTTGGCACTCATAATATCCCCTAACTCGTTTGGAAATGACACTGTAGCCTCATGTGAGCTATGGGGTAATTAATGACACCTTTCTAAGAAAATCTGTTCTCACCATCTTAAATCTCTGGGAAAGCTTCTTCAAAGGTCTTTACTACCTCTCTTGTCCTTGTAAACTGCAGAACCACCACCACTCAAACAACTCTCCGACCAAAACCAGAGTAAATTTTAAGCAAAAATAAAGTAAATTTTAAGCAAAAGTAAAGTAAATTTTAAGCAAAAATAAAGTAAATTTTAAGAAAAATAAAGTAAATTTTAAGAAAAATAAAGTAAGTTTTCAGCAAAAGTTACTTTTAGTTATGTTTGTTGGGATTTTTTGGTTTTGACTTCCAAGTTTTTAGATCCGGTCCTATTTATTTAAAAATTACATAGTTACTTCTTAATTTATTAAACAATATTATTTACATAGTTAAAAAAAATTAATTACACAATCCTTACAAGCAAGCATGAAGTGATGAGCATCATTAGTACGATTCCAAAAAGGGTGATTAGTGGATACTAATCTGATAATATAATAAGAAACAAATGTTCTTTCTATTATTCTATGTCATCATCTATCATCACATTATCATTAAAAATCAAAATCAAAACCATAACCCAAATTAAGATAAGTTAATGACATGACTCACCAAACATATGACCCTCTATTCTAAAAAAACAAGCAATTCATACAATATCTAATTGTTATATATAAATTCAAATGAATATTATTTCATCTTTTTATGTTCATGCCATACATTTAGAGATAGATATTTAATATTATTTAATCTTTTTATGTCCATGCCATGCAGGTCAGCCCATCTCTATGTCAGGTGCAATCTCGGACTGGTGAAGACGTTCCCTATATTTCCTAAATAGTCAGGTAACTAATCCTACAAGGCCTAATGCGACTAATATAAATAACATAAATCCTAGATGAAACACCCCAACCCGGTTCTCTAGACTCAAAACCGCTAAATTTAAAAAAATTTATTAACTAACCGATAATCCCATACTTATCGGTTTCTAGATTCCGGATTATCCTACTAACAAAAGTTACTAAGTCTCAAAACTCCATTAAATAAATAATAAATCCAAACAACTCAAAATAATAATTCTCAAATTAGACCTAGTCACAACTAGGTTCTCAAACATGACTCAAAAAAATAAAACATAAACTCAACAACCGGTATACCATCGCCTCCCAGCTGCTG
>KE158161.1:26001-42887 GCA_000411055.1 Leavenworthia alabamica
ATTATCTATTCTCTATCTCTTATTTGGATAAGATCTAGATTGTTTCAAACATTAGGGTTTGCATTCAAAAAGCTACAACATGTAATATTAGTTTTGTTACAAGTATCGATATTTCTTTTGACCTTTAAACTTTGCCTAAGGTCATAATTTAGCTACAAGAATATTTAACTATACATAGTATATATAATTTCAATAGCAAAATGGTATCGACATCAGCTTCTAAATTGCAAGGGTACACAAGCTGTGTGAACATAGAAAATTGCGACTTGAAAGGATAGGTTTATAATAAATTTGTGATGTATTTGCGACGACATTTCCGAATTTTTTTATTAATTTTTATGAGCATATATATATTTAACTAAAATGATAGCTAGACTAATGGTGGTTGGAATTGAAATCGAAATCTTAATTTTGGTAATTGAATTTGATATTTGAATAATGAATGTGATTATATAATTTTTTGGGCAGGTACCATTATATATTGGTGCACAACTTACAGGATCATTACTAGCAAGTGTCACATTAAGGCTAATGTTCAAAGTGACACCAGAAGCTTACTTCGGAACAACTCCAGCTGATTCGGCGGTACGGGCACTCGTGGCAGAGATCATTATCTCGTTCTTGCTCATGTTTGTTATCTCTGGTGTTGCTACTGATAATCGTGCGGTTAGTGTTATCCATATTTGTAAATCACTATACCTGAAGTGAATATATATATATATATAAGAAACTACTATACGACTATTAAGAAGCTACTATGTTCATATTTTCTATAGGTTGGAGAATTAGCTGGAATTGCAGTGGGAATGACTATCATGTTGAATGTTTTAGTAGCCGGGTATATAATAATACTTAAGAAATCTTTTTGTTCTTTTCATTTTACTACAAAGAAAATTCATATTTAATTTGGGATTTGATTATTGTTAGACCCATTTCGGGAGCATCGATGAATCCGGCGAGAAGTTTAGGACCAGCAATAGTAATGGGAGTATATAAAAGAATTTGGGTTTACATTGTAGGTCCATTCTTTGGAATTTTGGCCGGAGGTTTTGTATACAATTTTATCAGATTTACGGATAAACCACTCCGGGAGCTAACCAAAAGTGGTTCGTTCCTCCGTCCCGTTTCTCCAACCAAAGCTCCTACTTCTGGAAGCTAATCTTCTACTTCTTTGTTTGACCTTTTGTTTTTGTTATTTCTTTGTCTTGGATATTTGTATTCTCAAACTTAGTTTTAGTTTAATCTAAGAAAGACACCACATCCAAATTTTTGATTAAAGTTGTGGATAAAAAATATTAATCGAATACACGGCGGATCCAGAAGAAAAATTTAACGGGGGCAAGTCTTTAAAAATTTAGGGGGCACAAATGCACCACCGTTGGTCTACATACCTCCGCCCCTGTGACATATTCAGGGGCAGACACATGTTGTGATTGGGAGAGGCATTTGCCCCTAAAATTTGAGTATTCCCCTAATTCTTTAAGGATTTTAGAATGCCCCCTTTAAATTACTAAAATTAGCCTAATTTTTTAAGAACTTATGATAAAGCCCCCAATAAATTTTATCTCTAGATCCGCCCCTGAACACATTACACTCATGCCCTCATGTAGAATTAATTATATTTGCATCAACACATGAATAAGTCATGTCGAACGTACTCCATGAACAAGACGATCAAGTTCTTGTTCCATGGGAAATACCAGCACACGACCAATCTCCATGACTGTCTCACATAAAAGGGTTTCATGGAGACAAGCGTCATAGTCATCTCTTATGTATTTGTGGAGAGCATACCAATGCCCAGACACTAGAAACTGACCGAACATCGAAGCATACACTTCCAACTAAAAATCCATCAAATCAAAAGCCAAACAAACTGAACATGCACCCGTACTATTCCCAACAGAGAAGGATGGATTATCAATCATTTGAGTGACACTTTTCCTCATATACCATGAATCCCTAAACTGTACTACATTCTTTTTGACAGTTCCAAAATACGATAGTTTTAGTCTTTTTCCCTACCAAACAGCATAATGGACTTGACAGCCCCACATGCAATAGGTCTTACTTATTCACTTGCAGGTATGATTTTCAAGCAACCATATATCACATTTGGTGTGAGCCTAATGGAGACACCATGGTGAATCATCCACCCGTCCAGCTCGTCTTGCAAAACTCATTAACAAGAACATAAGAAACCTATTCAGCTATAACCAAAACAAATAAGAATGCGCTTATGACGATGGTATCACCTTGTGGTTTGCTACTCAACTCCTCAGAACCTAGCGAATAAGTGTTACATTTGTGTGCTTTCAAACTCTATTATGAAACTTTTCATTTCATCTCATATTTGAAGGTCACATTTATTGTAAAAACAGATTTTTGGTTTGAATAAATTTTACATTCAGTTAAAAACAAAATTAGTTTTGGATTTATTTGGTTTGTTACAAAAATAAAATAAATCAATTGCTAGGTAGAGCTGATGAAACTGAGCGTAATAATTCCTCGAAGGGGTATACGACAAGAGAATCTTTTATCCCCTCATATATTTATAATTTGTAGATAGGTTAGTATTGCAAATATTAAAAAGGCAGAAAAAGATAAATGTCTAACAGGCTTAAAGGTATCACGCGACAGTCCTCCCATATCTCACCTCTTATTTGCGGACGATAGTTTATGCTTTTGTAAAGAAGAAAAATAAGGGTGCTTGGTTATCTTAGACTTATCGAAACAATATGAACGGTCTTTTCGACAACAAATCATGAAATCTTCTGTTCAGTTCAGTTATAATATCCTTTAAAGAAACCTACGGCGATATGATCGGGACCTTAGGCATAACTTATGTAGGAGATATGAGTTCCTACTTAGTCATATTAGAAAATCTCGGAAGTAGTAAAACAAAAAAACTTTAGATTTGACAACAAAATTTACAGTCGTCAGGAGGTTTTTTTATCAAATTGTTTACATCAGCTCTACAAACTTATGTCATGTCTTGATTTCGACTTCCAAAGGCAATTACTTCGAAGTTGTGGTGACCAAATTTTGGTTGAGGACTGTGTTGGTTGTAAGTGATGTGAATCTGCTTTTCCAAAAGAGCACGAGTCGTATTGATCGTAGTTTACATTGGTGTGCTTGGCGTAAGTTGTGTAAAAATCCAAAGCACAAGGGGACTTGGATTCTTGTGCATTGAATTTTGAAATGTATATGATTTTAATAGGGCATTACTTGCAAATAGTTTATGACATTACTAATTGTTCATGAGTCATTGTTGTGTGGAAAACTTACTCTCCATCTTTGGATGGAGAAATATTATTTCAAGGCGTCATCTGGCTTACTCTCCATTTTTTGAATGGAGAAATATTATTTTAGCGCGTCATCTGGTTGAAAAGTGACTAATCTATATAGTAGGATCGGAGCGTTTTTCTCATTTTGAAATGATCTTTGGATACATGATTTACCTCTGAGACCAGCTATGTGTAATGGTACTATCCCAATTTTAATGTTAATCATCTTGTAGATTCAGTGTCCAAATGGTGAAATCTATCCCTAATTCAGGTAATTATTTTCTCTAAGGATGTACACATTATCAAAAGTATGCGGATTATTACTGATTATAGACCTAAAGATTATGGTTGTCATTTTTTCAAATCTAGCAAATACACAGTTAAATCAGGATATCAAACCATAAAATATTTGAAAGAAGAAGCGTTTGTTCCGATTCTAGGTCCAAATGTTAGAACACTTCATCCTTATGTTCGGAAGGTACGATATCTCATGTAGTCATGTATCAAGTGATGACTGAGAATATAGTTTAAACATCGAGGTATCCAGTGCAATACCATATGTTTAAGGTGTGATGAGATGAAAAAAACTCAATCACACATTGTTTGAATGTCCTCCAGCTTAACAAACATTTGCACTATCTCGGGTTGTGAAGTCATCTATTTACTTGAGTATGAATTCTGTATTTTTGAAACAAAAGAAGGATCATCAAAATAATTATTATTCATGGTTTCTATTATACATATGTTGTTAACCAAAACATAACATAACATGAAACAATCATCTTTATTTTATAACTAATATCAAAAGTAAGCAAATCATTCAAACAAAATACTTAGGAGAAAGACATGAAATAGAAACAAAAAACAATGTAAATAAAATATGTAAATATTCTTACCATTAAAATACTAATTAAGAATTGTTCTATTTATGTAGTCAATAACTATAATAAGAATAGTAGTTTGAAACCGAATCAAGCCAAAACCATTCGGATTGAAGAAAATTTAACTAAACCTTTATAGATACGTTTTGTGTTTGGTTTGGGTGGGATTGTTTGGAGATCATGTTCTCATCTAAATTGTAACATCCGTGATCCGGTTAAGGATCATAAATTCGCTTTAGGGTTATGGTTTGCCGAGTTTAGTTTAATGAAATGGTTTGTCGATCCTGGTCAGGTCGGTTTACTGTGACATTGAACCGAATAAATCGAACCATAGCAGTTGAACCGACCCATAAACCGAATTGTTGCTGTGAATTGAGTTCTGAAAATTTCAGAGAATCCGAATGTTGCAGTGTGGTTCGATCGAGACTGTTGAGTGTTGAATTTAATTGGGTTTGGAAGTTCAAAATAATTAATGAAATAATTAAAAAGAATTGGGTTTGGAAATCCTACAGATTTTTAACTATGAATTAATTGAGTTAAGGATTATAAAAACCCAAAAAGTGTTAATAATTAATTAAAAGAGATTGGGCTTTGGAAAACCCTGAACTTTTAATTATTATTAAGTGATCATATAAATTGGGTCAAGGCCCAAAGAGGATTTAATAAGTGATCATAAAAATTAGAGGCTATTGGGTTTCTATGGTTAATAAAAATATGATTAAAGGAGAATTGAGTCTAAAAAGTCTATGACTTAATTAGTGATTAAGTTATCACATAATTAAGTCACAAATCACAAAAACCTAGTTTTTATTCTAATTTTCGTGGCCACCTTCAAGGAGGAAACGAAAGGTTCTAAATATGGCTTAGAAGAAAGAAAATGAAGTCTAAACATGAGGATGATGCAGATAAACAGATATGTCATGGCATAAAATACGTTTTACATAGCAAATCGATTGCAAAAGTGGTGAATTTTTGTGGGGTTATAGGTAAGTCATAGATTTAGATTTACGAATTTACGGATTTGAATTTAAGTTCATATTCTAAGAGATATTCACGTTTTGGTGAGGTTATATATTGCAGACACGATTTAGACCAACATGTATTGAAAGTTAGATCCCGAATTGGTATATGGTTGGATCTTTGAGATATTTTGTGAGCAGCTTCTACACATCTAGAAGTTGATTTTCAACGATTGGATTTCGTTATGTGATATCATCTTTGAGGATGATAGTTTCTGTAAGTTTCTGAAATTATTTAATTTTAGGGATTTTTCCGGAAATTTCCAGAATTCCGGGAAAATCAGTTTTGGGATCCCGGAAGTGTTTTTGGGGTTCATTTGAGTTGTTTTTAGTGTCTGATTGCTAAATGTGACCTAAAATATTTTAGGGGCATTTTTGTAATTTAGCAAGTCCGGGGCAGTTTGGTCTTTTCACACCTTCAGAGACTAAGTTGTGTGCATGACCGTGCTTCGATGAATTCGACTGGTTTTTAAAATCGTTTGATTTTTATGTCTTGATTGTGTGTTGTGTGTTTGAGTCTTGAGTTTGTTTGGTTCTGAGCTGGGTGTTTAAATAAATAATTATTAAACCGAGTGTCGGTTTAATAATGTATTTTAAACTGAAAATTTGAATACTGAGTTAAAAGAAAAATCTGAGTAAAATTTTGAGTAAAACATTATAAGTTTTGAGGTCTAATCACATGATGTTCTGAGTGAACTGACGGGCTAGATGGAGAACCAAGTGCACTGAATGGGCGCCGGTTTCTCGTGATCATGTGATGTCGGGTGGAATGAGTTAGCATCTGTTCATCACATGTGGACCAGTGTGATAATCGGTTTTTCTGAGTGATTACTGGTTGTCACACATTTGAGTAAATAAAATTTGAGAATTGAATAACTGAGAATTTGAGTAATTGAGAACATGAGGTTAAATGATTTGGGAACCAATCGCTTTTGTCTACAAAGAACCCATTAGACGGGAGGATTGCCTACTCAGTACGTTTTATATACTGATAGCGCCATTTCGTGATCGTGAGTTCATAGTACATCAGCTGGGAGGCGATGGTATACCCGTTGTGTGTTGTTGTTTTATTTGAGTTATGTTTGAGAACCTAGTTGTGACTAGGTATAATTTGAGATTTAATGTTTTGAGTTATGTTGGATTTATTTAATTATTGAATTTTTAAGACTTAGTGATTTTGTTAGTAGGATAATCCAGAATCTAGAACCGATAAGTATGAGATTATTGGTTGGTTAATAAATTTTTTTTAAATTAGCAGTTTTGATTCTAGAGAACCGGATTGGGGTGTTTCATAAATTTTGGATATGATTGTCAAAATTAGGCATTTGTTATATTGCACTAACAGATTTATGTACTAATCTAATAAACCATCTAAGAAATTGTAGCTCCTTTTCCCATCTTTTTATCAAATTTTAATCCTATTTTCATATGTTACAACTAATCATAGCTCTATTTCAAAGTCAATAGATATAATCTAATTATTTTGTCATTGTTTCAACTAATTTCTGTTTTACATTTATAAAAGAAAATCAATATGCAAATTCCCCAACCATTAAAGTTTTCTTTTTCTTTTTTTTCCCCAAATAAACAACTCTACACTCCATCTTTTTCTAATTATTTTAAGAACTAAAATCTGTTAAAAAATGACTTCGAATGCTGAAGAAATAGAAGATGAACAAATATCAAGAATTGAGAAAGGCAAAGACAGAGATTGTCATGGAGGAATAGAGACAGTCATATGTACTTCTCCTAGCATTGTTAGCCTTACCCAAAAGGTTAAGAAAACAAAAAATCATTTTTTATTTTTCTCGTCAAATCACTTTATTAATAATGCAAAATGCTCAAAGTTGTTATAAAATTATGAACCCAAATTATTACTTATAATTTATGCGTCCTAAAACCGTATACGAATATGATTTGTCTTTTTTCTTTGCGGACTCTTTTTTTGCACTTCGTAATTCGAAACCATTCGTCCCTTAACAACTTCTGAGTTATAGACACTATGACAACCTCGTATTTGTGACGTATAGAACAATTTAACTTTAATATTCAAGATAGAACACTAACAAAACGTATTTGTTTAATCACATAGTTAACTATGATAATCATTTTTTTGAGGAAACTCATTTTTTTTAATGATTACAGTTGATAGCAGAGATAATTGGGACCTATTTCATAATATTCTCTGGATGTGCAGTGGTGGTAGTGAATGTGTTATATGGAGGAATAGTTACATTTCCAGGGATTTGTGTGACTTGGGGTCTCATTGTTATGGTTATGATTTACTCTACCGGTCACATCTCTGGTGCACATTTTAACCCTGCCATTACTGTCACTTTTGCCATTTTCCGACGATTCCCTTGGTATCAGGTCAATATTATTATCTTCCTCCTTTTTGAAAAAGATAAAGATTATTTCAGACATTAATTTTCAAGTAACTAATATGTTTGTATAATATTTTGGGCAGGTACCATTGTATATAAGTGCACAACTTGCAGGATCGTTATTAGCAAGTTTAACGTTAAAGCTAATGTTCGAAGTGACACCCGAAGCTTACTTCAGAACAACTCCTCATGATTCTTCAGGACAAGCTCTCGTCGCAGAGATCATTGTATCATTCCTCCTCATGTTTGTTATCTCCGGTGTTGCCACCGATAGTCGTGCAGTAAGTGTTTTCTATATCATCCCTCTTGTTACACATATTAGTAAATTACTAGCTTTAGAATGAAGCAAATCTGTACCAATAAAAACCATAGTCATAAGGAAAAGATATGCAAATGAGATTTCACATGTTGTTCGACTATTTTTATCTTTTTGACAGATCGGAGAATTAGCTGGAATTGCCGTGGGAATGACTATAATTTTAAATGTCTTTGTAGCCGGGTATAAATTACTATTTAAAAAAAAAATTTGTTCTTATTATTTTACGATAAAAATAATACTTAATTGAAAGTATTAATTTAGAGGTTTATTATTGTTAGACCTATTTCGGGAGCATCAATGAATCCAGCGAGAAGTTTAGGACCAGCAATAGTGATGGGAGTATATAAAGGAATTTGGATTTACATTGTGGGTCCTTTTGTCGGAATTTTGGCCGGAGGTTTTGTTTATAACTTTATCAGATTTACCGATAAGCCTCTCCGAGAACTCACCAAAAGTGGTTCTTTTCTACGTAGCGTGTGTCCAAACAACAATGCTACTAAATTCTAAGAGCTAATCTTTATATTTCTCCAAACAACAAATTTCTTCTGTTTGTTTGATCTTATTTTTACTTTTCTACTCTTGGATATTTGTATGTATTCTTAACTCTTTTATTAACTTATTTTAGTAGAATTATATCTGAGAATATCATTGGGTGATGATGTGATTATATCGAAAGCGGGTTGGGTGAGATTTCAAGAGGGCAGGAAAATATGTTGGTGTAAGGATTTTGAATGCATTAAAAATTGAATTATAAGCTCTCATTATTGAAATGCAACATTGTTAGAGTAAGGGGTAGTGAAGTTTTTTTTTTGAATGTGATAACATGACTTTGATAATAGTTATACTTTTATGATTACAAACATGTAATCCATGCTATAATATCTTAGAACATGTTGAAACAACTGCATGATCATTTTGATGAAAATAACTATGAAAATGACAATGGAGAAACACTAACCTTTGTCACTATCCATTTCTTTTTGCTTGATCCGTAAAACTTACAGTATGTTTGTTCTTCTCCTTCCTGTCTTTTTCGAGATTATCCCTTCGATGGAGCAGGGTTTTTACCTTTCAATCTCTCACTCTGATTCTATCTTTTAATGGTGATTAGTGTTCTGGTTTTGTTGATTTTTAACATCATCCTTCGAGTGAATCCACTCTCTCCCTTTTATACATCATGAGAAAATGTGTAGGAGAGGTATGTGTGTGATTGGTTTCCTTTCATCACACCCTTTCATTCATTTAATCATATACCTTATACATATACATTTATATCATTAAAAAAATAGTATATAAATGTATACGAACATTAGAATCATAGTCTATAATAGAGGAAGTAAGAGGGTTGACATCAAACCCATTCCGGTATCTTTTCTTTGGTTCGGTCCATCACCGTATCCTATTCTATATTGAAACCATAAACCATTTATTGAACTTAAACCTTAATAGTTAGACCGTTAATACTTCGCACACACTTACGGGAAATAGTCTTACATTCTCCCACTTGGCCGTTGTATTAATTTAATAATCCAACATCCCTTAATGCGCGCCTTTCATTAAGTTCAACATTCTTTTAAGCACCATAAAATTAGAACTGATCGAATGAGGCAGTCCCCTATCTTTTACTGCGATAAGTTCCTTTCCGTCACCACAGATCAATCCCAACTTTATTACTTCTTTAATATTTGAGATAACACTTTTATTCTCAAAGTCTTTTATGTTGAGATAAACCATATTCTCAACTCATATGTTATCTAAACATTTCATGTACATATCATAATGATAACATACTTAATTTACAGAAAACACACACAAACTTTTATTGAATTCAAACTTGAGTAAACGACTATACAATAGCATATCTCAATATAGCAAAGTCTTATTAATAATACCCATCCTCTCTACATGGCCAATAAATATACCAGGAGGGAGTCCTTTAGTTAACGGATCCGCTACCATCATGTCCGTTCTTATATGCTTAAATGCTACTCTGTGTTTCTGTACTTCTTCCTTTACAGACAAGTATTTTATCTCCATGTGCTTAGCAGTTAGCACCTTTCGAATACTTGTCATTCTTTGTGAAGAAGACTGCTGCAGAATTATCACAGTAAATTCTCAGCGGCTTGGAAATGCTGTCAATAAGTCCAAGTCTTGAGATAAAGTTCTGCAGCCACACTGCTTGAACCGTAGTCTCAAAGCATGCCATGAATTCTGCTTCCATGGTGGAAGTAGCAATGATGGACTGCTTTCCACTCTTCCATGATATTGCTCCCCCAGCTAATAGGAACAGATAACCAAACGTCGATTTTCTACTATCAACGCACCCAACATAGTCTGAATCTGAGTATCCGACTATTTCAATACTATCGGATCTCCTGTACGTAAGCATTGACTCTTTGGTGCCTTGCAAGTACTTTAGAACTTTTTTTGCAGCTTGCCAGTGGTCCTTTCCAGGATTAATTTGATATCGACCCAAAACACCAACAGCAAAACTGATATCTAGTCGAGTACATGTTGAAATATAATTCAAACTCCCAATCACTAACAAATAAGGATATTTTTCCATCTCTTTACGCTCTAGCTCATTCTTTGGACATTGACCATTATTAAATATGTCCCCTTTCTGAATTGGAGCTTTGCTAGGCTTACAGTCCTTTATTTCATATCTATCCAAGACTTTATCTATGTATCCTTTCTGAGACAAACTTAACAATCCTTGTGATATGTCCCAGATAATCTCTATCCCTATCACATAGGATGCCTCACCCATATCCTTCATTTCAAAGTTCTTGGATAAATATTTCTTTACATCACTCAACATACCCATGTCATTTGTAGCAAGCAATATATCGTCAACATATAAAACAAGAATAATAAATTTACTCCCACTGACTTTCATATAGAAACATCGATCAACAATGATCTCTATGAAACCGTATGACATAATGGTATCATTAAACTTTAAGTATCATTGTCGGGATGCTTGTTTTAATCCATATATTGACTTTCTCAGCCTACACACTAGATTTTCTTTTCCTGCGGCCTCATAACCTTCAGGTTGGTCCATATAAACTTCTTCCTCAAGATCACCATTAAGAAATGCGGTTTTAACATCCATTTGGTGAAGCTCTAAATCATACTAAGCCACCAATCCCATGAAAATTCTTAAGGAATCCTTCTTAGAGACTGGAGAGAAGATTTCCTTATAGTCAATACCATCCTTTTGTGTGAACACTTTAGCAACAAGGCAAGCCTTGTACCTTTCTATGTTCCCTTTAGAGTCTCATTTGATCTTAAAGATCCATTTACACCCAATGGTTTTAAAACCATCAGACAACTCTACTAGGTCCCAAACTTTGTTCACATTCATAGAAGAAATTTCTTCTTCTGCNGTAGCAAGCAATATATCGTCAACATATAAAACAAGAATAATAAATTTACTCCCACTGACTTTCATATAGAAACATCGATCAACAATGATCTCTATGAAACCGTATGACATAATGGTATCATTAAACTTTAAGTATCATTGTCGGGATGCTTGTTTTAATCCATATATTGACTTTCTCAGCCTACACACTAGATTTTCTTTTCCTGCGGCCTCATAACCTTCAGGTTGGTCCATATAAACTTCTTCCTCAAGATCACCATTAAGAAATGCGGTTTTAACATCCATTTGGTGAAGCTCTAAATCATACTAAGCCACCAATCCCATGAAAATTCTTAAGGAATCCTTCTTAGAGACTGGAGAGAAGATTTCCTTATAGTCAATACCATCCTTTTGTGTGAACACTTTAGCAACAAGGCAAGCCTTGTACCTTTCTATGTTCCCTTTAGAGTCTCATTTGATCTTAAAGATCCATTTACACCCAATGGTTTTAAAACCATCAGACAACTCTACTAGGTCCCAAACTTTGTTCACATTCATAGAAGAAATTTCTTCTTCTGCAGCATTGCCCCATTTTTCAGAATTTTCACTTTCCGTGGCTTTTCTGAATGTTGTTGGGTCATCATCGAGACTTAAATCACATTCAGTTCCAGTAGCATAAACCACAAAATCATCCGCAATGGCAGATCTTCTTTCCCTTACAGATTCCTTAATGATTGTTGTGGTATGATGTTATGTTCTTGAAGCATGACTGGCTTATTTTCGGTTTCTTGTTCTAGTGGGTCCGTATGTTCCTCATTATGTTGTTATTGTTCGGTATTAGGCTGTACACCAACAACATGAACAACTACTTGGGTAGGAACTACGGGTGAAGAATCTTCTACCCGAGTTTCATTTATGTTCACTCCCCTAGATTCAGAACTCCCACTAGATTCACCATTTTTAATGAACCTAGCATTTATAGTCTCTACGATTCTCGTACTATGATTAAGACAGTAAAATACATACCATTTAGACTTTTCCGGATAGCCAATGAAAAATCCACTGACAGTCCTAGAGTCTAATTTCTTTTCATGTGGATTGTATGGCTTTACTTCAGCTGGATATCCCCAAACACGTAAGTGTCTCGAACTCGGTTTCCTTTCTGTGAATAGTTCAAATGGAGTCATTGGAACTTCTTTACTAGGAACCCGGTTTAATATGTATGTCGCAGTCTTTAATGCGTATGTCCAAAAGGATATGGGTAATTTACAATTACTAACATGCTCCTAACCATTTCTATTAATGTATGATTTCGCCTTTCAGCTACACCATTCTGTTGAGGTGTTCCAGGCATTGTGTATTGTGCACAAATGCCTTTACTTTCTAGAAGTTTAGCGAATGGACCCGGACATTGTCCGCTTTCGGTGAATCTACCATAAAATTCACCACCTCTATCCGACCTCACTACTTTCACCTTATTTTCTAGTTGTCTTTCTACTTCATCGATGAATATTTTTAATACATCCACCGACTGAGTCTTTTCGTGCAACAAATAGGTATAATCATACCGTAAGTAGTCGTCGATAAAAGTGATAAAATATTTTTCACCACTCCAAAACGGAGCATCAAATGGGCCACAAATATCTGTGTGTATCAGCTCTAAGAGTTGACTACTTCTTGTGGTGGGTTTCTTTGTGATGTGTTTTGTTTGCTTTCCTTTTATGCATTCTATACACACATCTAAGTCACTAAAATCCAATGAAGGTAATAATTCTTTCCTTATTAACCTTATCATTCTTTCCTTGGATATGTGACCTAATCTTCTATGCCACAAAAGTGCTGAGTTTTCATTAGATGCACTACGTTTTATTTCTTGATTCTCAACATTGAACAATGATTCAGAAAAACTTTTGTCAAGATTGAACCGATACAGTGAATCACACAAAGTACCATTACCATAAAAGTATTCGTTTCGGTACAAAGAAAATATACCATGTCCAATTTTAAAATTAAATCCTAAATCATCCAACCTACTTACATAAACAAAATTTCTTGCATACTCAGGTACATAGAGACAATTTTCAAGATCTATAAAACAACTAGTGTCAAAGATCAATCTGTACGTCCCAATGCCTTCTATCCGTGCCTTCATCCTGTTTCCCATGAACAAGTACCTTTCAGTTCCTTTTAAAGGTTAGATCGAACTGAATCCCTGTTCAATATGAGATACACGAGTAGATGCATCAGAATCAAGCCACCAAGTATTCCTTGGCACTTCTACAAGATACAATTCAGAACAAACATATAAATTGTTTGTACCTTTCTTGTCGAACCATGCCTTGATTTTAGGACAATCTTTCTTTATGTGTCCCTCTTTCTTGCAAAAGAAACACTTGACAACCTTTTGGATTTTTCTTTCAGGAGGCTTAAAGAAAGCTTTATCCTTCTTTTTTTTACTTGGTTTCCTAAAGGTGCTATGGGTTCTGTTCAGGCCAGCTATGAGTGCAACTTGGTCTTTCAGTTTCTTTAACCTTGCCTCTTCCTGAATACATTTATCCTTAATGGTGTTATAATTCATCTGGAACTGGCCATACTCAGGAAGCAGAGAATTCATTATAAACTGAACTAAGAACGATTCATGCACTTCCATTCCCATGTACGTGAGTTTAACTGCCAAGTTTGACATGTGAGTGATATGGTCATGGATTGTCTGTGACCAATCGAATCTCTTCGTAGTCAGTTCACTCATGAGATTGCCTACAATCGATTTGTCAGCGACATCCGATTGGGACTGTTTTTTACTTTTAAGATGAATTCCCTTGCTTTCTCTGTCTTAGGCATATGGTTTAATATTGTCTGCCATCGACATCCTAAGTAAGTTCAAGCATAACCGGTTAGAGTATAATGGCAGCCGGTTCTTCATCAGTTAGGATAGCCTGGTCTAGGGACATTACACCCAACGAGAACCTTATCTGTTCAGACCATTCCTCATAGTTGAGTCCGTTGAACTTTACAACAGAGTTTGCAGAAGCAAACGAACTTGATGAAGCTGCAAATTTAAAAAAATGCTTACCATTAATGCTTTGATATTTTGATAGATTCATCAACAACAAATAATCTAAATTATTTTATTGTATGTATTTAAGCAACTTTTGGGAAATACATTAAACACATACACTTAGATTGATGTTTGTTTAGATTTTCTTTAATAATTAATCAATCCATATCTACAGATAGCAATGCTACCTTTGGGTATACATACTATCAACCGTAATATAGGTGATCAATACTTAAGTTGTTACTTAATACACCTAATGATCTACCATTGGGTAATCTCCTATGATATACTAAGTAAACAATTGGTCAATCAAAACTTTCATGTCATTTTAGCATCCTTTAATCATGATCAATTATGAATCTTTACTTTACTGTCTCATTAAGTAAAAACAAGACCACTTTGGTGATTAACATGTCGTACTTAATGAAAACTCTTTTAGAATAGGTATTTCAGGTTTATATTGCATTAATATTTCATAATGCAATGATTTTATACTATTCTTATGCAGCGGAAAGAAACGTGACTTTGATTGAACTTTGATATTATCACCTTTATGGATTATTTCAGCCCGTTATATCATCCGATCATGGTCCGATCAGTTAGTCCAAAATTAGCCCGATCATTAGCCCGATCGGGCCAAGGTTTCTGTNGTTTCCATTAATGAGTTTCACATAAACGAAGGGGTACAAACAAATTTTTCAAAACATCATAACTTTCTCAATTCTTAACGGATTTTAACGTTTAATATACCGTTGGAAAGATAATCTCATCCTCTACACACTGATGTAACTTTATATACCATTCAATGCATCAGTGTATTGATGAGATCAAAACGAAAAATTATTTTTCTTTCATGTTCATCCAAATGCTTTAATGTGAATCAAATGTTTCTAACCTGGCTCTGATACCACATATTAGTTATACTTTTATGATTACAAACATGTAATCCATCCTAGAATATCTTAGAACATGTTGAAACAACTACATGATCATTTTTATGAACATAACTATGAAAATGACAATGGAGAAACACTAACCTTTATCACTAGCCATTTCCTTTCGCTTGATCCGTAAACCTTACAGTATAATTGTTCTTCTCCTTCCTGTCTTTTCCGAGATTATCCTTTCGATGGAGAAAGGTTTCTACTTTTCAATCTCTCACTCTGATTCTATCTTTAATTGTGATTAGTGTTCTGATTTTGTTGATTTTTAACATCATCCTTCAAGTGAATCCACTCTCCCCCTTTTATACATCATGAAAAAATGTGTAGGAGAGGTGTGTGTCTGATTGGCTTCCTTTCATCACACCCTTTCATTCATTTAATTACATACCTTATACATATACATTTATATCATTAAAACCATAATATATAAATGTATACGAACATTAGAATCATATTCTATAATAGGGGGAGTAAGAGGGTTGACATCAAACCCGTTCCGGTATCTTTTCTTTTGTTCGGTCCATCACCGTATCCTATTCTATATTGAAACCATAAACCATTTATTGAACTTAAACCTTAATAGTTAGACCGTAAATACTTCAGCCACACTTACGGGAAATAGTCTTACATTTGAAGCTTTAAATTGCATTCGAGAAGCTCGATTTTTGAAAGATAGGTTTTGATAGTAAATATTGAATGGGTTAAGTGGATTCATAATAATCAGTAGATTGGGTTCTTGCAAAGTCCCCAAGAGGTTCTATGATTATTCAGCTTCTGTGATTGAGTTTTGAGAGCCAATTGAATCAGATCATCGATCCATTATTGTTGATATATTGGTTACTGAAACGACCCGTCCCTTTTTTTTCTTTTTCTTTAAAACATTCTAACGGTTTTAGTGATCCCCGTATCCCAGAGAATCGCAAATTAACAAATAATATAAAATAAATAATTTTAATTCATCCAACATAATATCAAGAAATATTTAAAATGGGACATAAACGTAATAATTAAAATAATCGAACAACCAATACTCTAGACCGTCATCCTCCCGTCCTAGCCATGACTTCACGATCACACTTTTTCTTTACCTACATCACAAAAATGAGATGCATCAGCATTTGGAAAACCAAACACTGAGTGGAGCAATCCTTCCGTACTAACATAGATTAATTACCGGAATAATGCAATATGAGAATATATAAATCAACCTAACGGTCTACTCAAAAACATGTCATGACTATTATCCCATGGCTTATCGAATAACATATTAACATATTCAAAATTCACAGAAAACTAATCCTACGGTCATGCATGCATCTTGACAATTTTCTAAAGTTTTCTCGGAATTTTTCCGGTAATTCTCACTAACTCCTAATCCTAAAAATAAATTAAAACACATGTTCTAATTTAACCTCTTAAAGATATACATATATTTATATATGTAAAAGGGATTAAAAATTAATGAATAAAATACAACTGATAAAGTAATTTTAGTATTAACTATTAAAACACAAACGTGCACCACCATGCACAACCATAACGGTGTTACCATTGTCTTCTTCGTTATTCCACACAGAAGCGATGTCCATTTTTTTTTTATCACCGCCACAGCCACTAGTGGCTG
>KE158162.1:8397-23109 GCA_000411055.1 Leavenworthia alabamica
CACTCGTGTATTTAGACGAAAACCATACTTCATCCTCCCGAAGACAACCATTCATTCCCGGAATAAATCGTCAAGATTTCCTAACACCCGTTTCTGCGAAATGGATGTTACAATTCTCTCTTACTCTTTGAATTCGTCCCTGAATTCATAACCATGTCCAACTGATGGTTAACTATAACGTCAACACTTTCCCTATCTTATGAATTATTCCAAGGTGTACTTTCCTAATTCACCGTTGTTTTGGAGTCTAAATCCGGCATACATACATATGCATAAAGGCGAACACATCTCTAGTGGTCTATCGTAATCAACCGAGAACCAACTGTCTTGTTGATAAGCCATGAACCGACAATCAACTGTCTGGTCTGGTATAGTCACGCACGACGACTAAGGTGTGCACACAAGGATCAACCGTCTCGTGTAGTATCACCCTAACCGGTTTACCCGTGAGAAACAACCGTCTCCTCCAGTATCCACCGAACCGGTATGTCGTGACCCGGGAACATACATGTTCCCAACCAGAAATCATGTTCCCGAAAAGCTAACTGCTATCTGGTACCTAGACTAGTCGGTACGCGTGCCAATGTGGAATTACTCTCGACCTGACTCAAACAATTTTGAACTATTTGGCTTTTCTACCAACGCAACAACGCATAACAAATGTGTGATCTCATGACCTGCTACCTACCGAGCAGTCATCTAAATCCCGGCATTCATACAACAGTCAACGAAAAAATATTTGAAACACCACATTTCGAATATATACAACGCAACATAGATATCATACATCTACTCATCCATACAGCAAAATGTATTGTTGTTGTGGTGGCATTGTCGATGGTGGATCTTAATCATGTCTAGATATTAACAGTGCATTATGTTGATGCATGTTATAGTATATCGTTGTTGTTGATTGCATAGAATATCATATGTATTTCTCTATGTTTAATTGTGGTTATGTAGCGGAGCCAGTGAAGCGGAAGAGTCGCCTGACTCAAAATTTTGGATATAGTTATATATCTCTTGGAGCCTCATCCTTGTTCCACATGTCCTTCCACCCATTCAACTTTCGAGAATACAGCCACCCTGCTTTTTAGCATCGAATTTTGATATAACTAAAGTCATCAAGTGGTCCCAAGAGAACTCTTGCTGAAAAAAGAAGATAAATATGAATTATATTAATTTAAAGATACAATAAACCAAAAATATTATCGCAAAATTGTCAAAACAAAAGGTTATGATCATCCACAAGCAAAGTCAAATAGTGTGATACAGACGTTGTAACCATTTTTCATCATCCGGTTAATGAATTTTAATATCCCATTCTTGGATATACCAAACCAACAAAACAAAATAATTTTAAAATGGTGATTAATACTAAAAATATTTTATTAAAGGATTTTTCCAATATAAAATGTTTAAAAATCATACCACTTGCCTATGCCACCATCCGGTTAAAGTTTTGACAAGCGGTCTCGTCCTGGTTGAGACATATAATCATTGACGCTCATTTGTGTAGTGTCAGAGGTAGCTACACCTGGTGATTGAGCCTCCCAAACACTTGTCGTTTGAGGATGTGCTGGTTGTCGCCTCTAACTGTTTCCATCAGATGCAGAAGCTACACGTTGAAACTCACCATAATTAATGGATACATAACAACTAGAAAAAAAAATATGGAAACATTTATAACAATTCAAAGAATAAAACAAATACATTAACATATAACAATCCCAAAAATTACAATATAATAACAATAAAATTCAAAAAGAATCCATTGAACTTCATAATTCTAACTGAATCCAAACTAAATTCAAAAATTATTCTTTAAATCAATTAAATTCATCATAATATATAATTAAAAAAATACTATGAATCTACTAAATTCCAAATAAAATACAGTTAAATTCTGATATTATATATATATTAATTAAAAAAACATAAATCAATTAAATTCCTCTAACAATCTACAATGCCAAATCTAATGGTAAAATCCTAGATTGTGGTATATGGTAGTGAATGAAATAGAGAGTTTAAAAAATTTGATTTGGTTACCTATGTTACCAAAATACACTTATATTTTCGGTCAATCATTCCTCTGAAACTCTGCAGTTAAGCGTGTTTAGGCTGGAATAATACTAGGATGGATAACCTACCGGAAAGTATTGTCGATACTGTGTAAGTGAGGTCAACGCACAAACAAATATCATATGGTGATTTGTCGGGACAGTAAACAAATCTTAGAACCTCCAAAATATAATGAACTGGCCGTCAGACGAGGGTGATGTCCAATAAACCTATAGAGGATTTAGAGCCCATGAGCCTAGAGAAGATATGGGGTCATCTATGGGCCTAGAGAGGATGTTTAGAGTGCTCACAGACGGTGGTAATCGGGGTATTATATTTGGTATCAGAATTTGGTTTGCCAAACCAATTCTGACTCGGTGTGCAACGAGGACGTTGCCCTTTATGAGTGGGTATGATTGTAATATCTAATATTCTGGTATATGGTGATGCATGAGATGAGAGGTTAAATTTTTTATTTGGCTATCTATATCACCAAACTACACTTAATTTTTTAGTCAACTATTCTTTCATAACTATGCAGTTAAGCATGTTTGGGCTAAAATAGTATTATGATGGATAACCTAACGGAAAGTAACTGTCGGTATTGAGTAACTGAGATCAATGCAAATAAAAAGATCATGTGAAGATCTGTAGGGATAGTAAACAAATCTTAGAGTTTTAGAAATATAATACACCGGGCGTCGGATGAAGGTGAGGTCCAATGGACCTAAAGAAGATGTGGAAGCTCATGGGTCGAAGCCTTGGGATCGTCCACAGGTCTAAAGGAGATGGTGGAGTGCTCACGGACGGTAACAGTCGGGATATTACACTAAAAATTCTAAATTCCAAATCTAACTATTTCATGTTCTAGGATGATGTTTAACATAACTTCTTACAACATTGTTTGATTGTTGATTCACTCTTATGATAATTAAACCCATGGTTCAATGATTTTCTCTTTATTTTACATCTTTCTTTTCATAATTTACAAAGCCAACAAAAATCCAACAATAATTGTTCCTGATTAGTTTGAGTCTTGTATCTTTGGTGTACCATTTTATGTCCTTGTAGATCGACATTTAAGTACTCCTTGGTGTTTCATGCACTTTTGGATTGTTTATGGCTCTATAAATCTAAAGTTAAACTATCTTAATTTGATTCTGCCTCTTTATTTTTGGTGAAATTAAAGCATTTCTTATATAAAAACTGGAAACAAAGTCGCACTAAACTAGACCCCGGAAAATGTGTAACAATGTTATTAAGAAAAACAGTAGAATGTCAAGAACATGGATTTTTTAGAGTTTTAAGTTAAAGGGATTAGGGTCCGAGGAACAAGAGTGCATTTGAGAGGATAAGCCATGCTCAACGTAAATGCTCCTGGAGCTTCATCCATGTTGACTTTATCTTCTTTTATTCTCCAGTCAAAGCACTGCACCATCACTCCAATCACAGTTCCTACAGAAACATAAGCTAGATTTTCTCCAGGACAGCCTCTTCGCCCGCTCCCAAAAGGAAGATACTTTAAGACTTGTTCTCTTATCTTGTCCTCTTGGCCTGATCTTGAAGAAGCTAGAAACCTCTCTGGCTTAAATACAAGAGGATCTTCCCAGTAATCAGGATCTCTCATTATACCATAACCATTAACAATAAGTATTGTCTTCTCTGGTATGTAAAAGTCTCTGATCTTACACCCTTCTTGGAATGTCCTCGGAATAATAGGAGCTGGTGGATGCAATCTTAGCCCTTCTTTGATGGTAGCTTGCAAATAAGGGAGATGTGGTAGATCTGTTTCTTGAATCAACCTTGCTCTCCCTACAACAGAATCAATTTCTTCTCTCAATCTCTCAAGAATGTAAGAATTGTTCATGATCTCGGCCATGGTCCACTGTATAGTGTGAGAGGAGGTGTAGGTGCTTGCAAAGAAAAGTTCCTGCATTGGCAAACGTTTCTTTGTCAAAACAACAAATGGTGTTTGGTTATGGTCAAGGAAAATGTATTTACCACAAACAAAGACTTCATATGGTTTCTAGTGATCTTATACTCAGCGCTTTCATCTCCAAAAGCTTCCAACAACTTATCCATTATGTCAGTACCTTGCTCCTCCTGTTTCTCTTCGTATTCGACAAGAATCTTTTCTAAGACCTCGTTAAACTTGTGGGAATGATTCATCAACTCTGTTTTGAAAAGTGAAATACCAAGTATTTTAAACGGTTTGCGCAAGATAGACGCCACTAAAAACTTCTTCAACAAGTCATCTGACTCGGTCACAAGGCCCCTGATTGTCTCTACTTCACTGTTATCCTCTAAACTACTCCTCCCCATAATCATCTTGTAAGTGATGATGTTAATTAACTTCATAGCTTCCTCCACAATCTCAACACTCTCATTTTTCATCGCCATTTTTAGAAGGTTTGAGTAAAACCTTTCTAGCTCATTTGCACGGACGCTTTGTGACTTCTGGAGTGCCTGTGGTCCAAGGAGCTTGGTGATGATGAGTTTCTTCATGAATTTCCAGTATTCTCCATACGGTGCAGAAACAAAACCAAAAGATCCAAAGAAGAGAGACCCCTCGTTCGTAGGAAAGTTGCGAGTGGAAAGATTTACATCTTGAGCCTTAAAGATCTCATAGGCTATTGAGGGAGAGGAGACAAGGAGTATGTGGACATTGAAGACACGAAGATAAAGTAGAGGTCCATACTTAGAGGACAGTATTTGTAAAGCTTTGTGGATTGAAAGAGAGAAGAAATGATGAAGATGGCCAATAATCGGTAAAGATGGAGGGCTCGGAGGCAAATCTAAACCATACTTTGGTTTCTTGAAGAAAAGAGAGTAACATAGTATTGAGAAAACGCAGAGAAGAAGAAAGATGAAACAATTTTGAAAGTCAACTTTCATTATTTCTGCCATTGTTTCTCAAAGTGAAAAAGCAGATGAAATGCTTTCTTAATATCAAGAATCGATCAAATTTAATTAATAAAAAACCGATCAAATTTTGAATCATTTATGACCCATTAATAAATGTGTTAGGTTAATGTATGACTCATCTAATTGCTTCGCTAATACTCCATTAATAAATGGATCATTTATGACCCATTAATAAATGGATGATTCATTATCTAAGTAATTTACGAAAATGTTTTTATTAATTTTTGTTATATTATATATATTTTTAGTTAAAAATAATATTTATAGTTGGATTACTACACTTTTGGAGAAAATCTGTTTCTGGTTTTTTGACAGAAAATTGTGTGTTTTAAGGTATTGTATGAAAATTTATATTGTATTTAACCGGTTTAAAATATAACTAATCAATTTAGAATAAAATTAGTTTTATATTTTTGTTAACTAGATTATAGAAAATTATTTTAGTTCTGATTCGGTTTGGTTTGAATCTAAAATTTAATTAATACAAAACCGATCAAATTTTGAAGTTAAAAAAGGATAGATCAGTTTCACATTTGCTTTTTGACTGGAAAAAACTGTTTTTGCAGTTTTTACAAGAAATTGTGTTTATATGTTTTTTACAGAAAATTATGTTTTTGTGTTTTTGATGAAATATTGCATTTCTATGTTTTAGCGAAAAAAATATATTCTATCGTTTTTTGATGGAGAAAATTTTGAAGTTTTAGCGATAATATCTGGTTTTGAGCTTTTCTTTTCTTGGCGGAAAATTGCGTTTCCATATTTTTTAAAGAAAATTGCATTTCTGCGTCTTTAGCAGAAAATTGTGTTTTCTCGGTTTTTGGTGAAAAATAACAATTTGAAGTTTTGGCAGGAAAATATGTTTTGCGCTTTTGGTGAAAATTATGTTTCTGTATTTTGACTGGAAAATTATGTTTCTGTATTTTAAGTGGAAATTATGTTTTTCGTGTTTTTAATAGAAAATTATACTTTTGCGATTTTAGCGAGAAATTGTGTTTTCGTTGTTTTTGGCAAAAAAAAAATCTTTTTAAATTTTTGAAGGGAATATTTGTTTTTGCGCTTTTTGCGGGAATCTGAATTTCTGCATTTTTTACAAAAAATTATGTTTTTCCTTTTTGGACGAAAAAATATGTTTTCACATTTTTGGTGAGAAATTGTGTCTCTGATTTTTGATGAGAATTATGTTTACACGCTTTTTGTAGGCTAATATATTTTCACAATTTTTGCAGAAAACCAAAAAATATGATTTCACGTTCTTGCGGGAAATATGTTCACATTTTTTTATGGAAAATTGTGTGTTTTAAGTTTTTGACAGTAAGTTGCGTTTTTATTTTTGTGGTGAGAAAATATTGTGATGAATCAATCTAAAAATTTTAGTCATAGAATGGATAACTAAAAATCGAATAGATATAATGGATCATCCATTGTTTAAACAATACTTAGATGTAAAAACTAAATAAGCATTAAAAAAAAAAACTTAATAGAAACAAAAATTAAATATTAAAACTTAAATCCAATAATATTTATAAAAATGAGCTAAAAATACTGAAAGTATTTAGTGATTTTATGTAATTTATCTTATTTGTACCGATTTTATCCATTTAATTTGATTTTTTGTGTTGTTTCGATTTTATCGTGGTTGACGATTTGATCCGATATCATCGATTTCATCTGAATTGTAATGTTTCATTTGAGTCATCCATTTAACTTGTTGAATTGATGGGATTTGGGGCGGTTATATAGGACAACTAGTCTTTGACTAGACCGATTTTTAGAATATTGTGCATAATCATGGTTATAAATGAATGAAAAAAAGATTAAAGGAAATAAACTAAACTAAGATTAAAACTAAAATTCAAAGATTTTTAAAAGAATTTCACAAAGCCCCAAAGAATCTAGAAAGAGTTTAAGTGAAAACAACCATAACATAAATATTCTTATAAATATTCTTAATTTTAGAGTATCTATATTAGACACTAAATATACCTGATTTATAAGCTGATCAAGCTGATTACATAGATCAAATTCGGATTAGAACGATTTAATAACTAGAAACAAGATTGGAGAACGAACCAGCTGCTTCTGAAGTTCGTCTCACCGCTCAGATCAGGCCGATGAGAGTGGTCAATGGGTCTCATTCATCTCCATATGCTTTAGTTGCTGGAAGGATTGATACATCTTCACTAATATTGTCCTAACTTTTGAACCGTAGCTGATAATGGCTTTTAACTTGTACCAAATGAAAGGTAACTCAAGCATCTATATTGCATCCAAATATCAGAACAATCCAACATTTGGAAGGCACTCAACCAATATCAAATTTTTTGTCCATTCTACATGATTTCTGCAGTATTGTCCATTCTACATGATTTCTATTTATGACGGACATCTGTTAACCGGAAATCTATCTGTAATATATTGGTTCGAAGGGTTGATATATTCTTTCAGAAATCATTCAGAATTTATCCATCGGAATAATGTGTAAATTCTGTTTTGACATTGTTCTGACATGTTTTTGATGATTTGTAACCGAGGATATTTCCAAAGGTTTTGCGACATATGTATTTTCAATAGATTTCTAATAGACGTATTTCTGATAGATTTCCAACATATGTATTTTTGACTAATTTTCAACATAATTATTAAGGACAAATTCCCAACGGATGTATTACCTGTAGCACCCCAATTTCTGGTATATGATTGTGCATGAGATGAGAGTTTAAGAGATTTGATTTGACCATATATGTCACCAAAATGTCCACAGATGAGAGCCTAAGAGATTTGATTTGACGTGTGAGCCCACAGGCCTACCGAGGATATACAACACACAGACCTAGAGAGGTCGTGGGATCTCACTGATGATGAGGGTCGAGATGTTCCATTACAAATGGTTTTTGACAGAACTGAACGGGTGTATTAACGAGGAGTTTTAGATGGAATTGACTGTCACACATTCCGACAGATAACAGTTAGAAGATTAACTAACTCATCAAACTAAATTTATAGTGACAATCTTTAAAAAATAAATTCAAAAATCTATTAGAAATTTTAGATTGTAATTTAAACGGATTTACTTAAGATAGTTAAGGACGTTAAAAATGATTTAGTTAATCTTCTCGTGGAAAACTTCTATCAAGGGAGCAGTTTCATCTACTTGCGGGTGAGATTGCAGAAATTCTTCTCCAAACCTCTTGACATCTCGATGATCTCCTGAGCAAGCACATCTTGAATGAGACCTGTCTTCCTATACATGTGTGCATCTCTAGCAACCTATGGTGTGAGGGTTTGATATTTTCTTGCTGAAAAATAATAACTAAAAGCTATAACATATGTTTTATTAATAAACAAACTCAGAAAAATAAATAACTTGCTTGTTTTTTCTAAGTTATGCTTTGTAATATGTTTGCTTTGTGCTCGCTCTTCAGATTGTTCGAATGGGATGAAGTGCTTGCAATGGTATCCTCTTGCCTCCACTAAGAAATAACCTTGTTCCCTACTTTCAGATTTTATTATCTCTGTTGGAACCTCATCCTTCTTCTACATGCTTTTCCACTCATTCAACTTTCGAGAATACAGCTGTCCTGTCTTATTATCGAATCTCGGTCTGACACTATGCTCACAGGTACACCATGTAGTCTCACAATCTCGGTGACGTACTCTTAGCTAATACCTCAGCCCCATCGGTCTTCGGTCTTCCAGATGGCTAAAAGGTGTGCAGACTTGGTCAACCTATCAACGATGACCCATGAGCCTCTGGGACACTTGTGGTTTGATGACTTGCTGGTTGTTGCCTCCAACTTTTTCCATCAGATGCGGAAGATACACGTTGAAACTCAGCATAATTAATGTAAACATAACAATTAAAAAATTAACATCAATACTGATATATTTATAACAATCTAAAGACTAGAACAAATACATCAATATATAACAATTCCTAATATTTCAATATATTAGAAATAAAATTCAAAATTTCCAATTGAACCACATAATTTCTAATTAAATTTAATAAAACTTCTTTAAATCAATTAAATTCATCATAATATACAATAAAAATTCTATGAATCAATTAAATTCAAAAATTAAACATAAATCAACAAAATTCCAATCTAAACCCATTTCATATATAAAAACTGGAAACAAAGTCACACTCAACTAAACCCGGGAAAACGTGTAACAATGTTATTAAGAAAAACAATAGAATGTCAAGAACTGTTAATTAATAATTGAGTTTAGTTATATTAAGAATTATTATTAGAGTCATAGTTGTTAGTAATTATTTGTGAAAGGTTTTAATTAACTAGAGACACATTTAAAAGTTATATTATTACGAATAGATACAACTTTTCATATTTTTAGTTGTGTTATGTATTTCTAAAGTCTATATAAGACTTTGTAACTGTTGTGTAAAATACAGTGTGTGAATTTAATCAATAAAAATAAGTGTTGTGGTTTTAATTCGTTAAACATTTTCATTTATTTTTCTCTGAGTGTCTAACAAATAACAAGTGAGTGTGATCATAATTATAAAACAAAACACTCTGTTTTATTATTTTGTTCATCTTAAGACTTTGAGAGTAAAAATCCAACTAGAACATGAAATTTTTAGAGTTTAGTTAAAGGGATTAGGGTCCAAGGAACAAGAGTGCACTTGAGAGGATAAGCCATGCTCAACGTAAATGCTCCAGGAGCTTCATCCATGTTGACTTTATCTTCTTTAATTTTCCAGTCAAAGCACTGCACCATCACTCCAATAACAGTTCCTACAGAAACATAAGCTAGATTTTCTCCAGGACAGCCTCTTCGCCCGCTCCCAAAAGGAAGATACTTTAGGACTTGTTCTCTTATCTTGTCCTCTTGATCTAATCTTGAAGAAGCTAGAAACCTCTCTGGCTTAAATACATGAGGATCTTCCCAGTAATCAGGATCTCTCATTATAGCATAACCATTAACAATAAGTATTGTCTTCTCTGGAATATAAAAGTCTCTGATCTTACACCCTTCTTGGAACGTCCTCGGAATAATAGGAGCTGGTGGATGCAATCTTAGCCCTTCTTTGATGGTAGCTTGCAAATAAGGGAGATGTGGTAAATCTGTTTCTTGAATCAACCTTGCTCTCCCTACAACAGAATCAATTTCTTCTCTCAAACTCTCAAGAATGTAAGAATTGTTCATGATTTCGGCCATGGTCCACTGTATAGTGTGAGAGGAGATGTCAGTGCTTGCAATGAAAAGTTCCTGCAATGGCAAATGTTTTTTTGTCAAAATAACAAATAATGTTTGGTTAAATATCTGACAAGTGTATTTACCACAAATAAAGACTTCATTTGGTTTCTAGAGATCTTATACTCAGCGCTTTCATCTCCAACAGCTTCCAACAACTTATCCATTATGTCAGTACCTTGCTCCTCCTGTTTCTCTTCGTATTCGACAAGAATCTTTTCTAAGACCTCGTTAAACTTGTGGGAATTATTCATCATCTCTGTTTTGAAAAGTGAAATACCAAGTATTTTAAACGGTTTGCGCAAGATAGACGCCACGAATAACTTCGTCAACAAGCCATCTGACTCGGTCACAAGGCCCCTGATTGTCTCTACCTCACCATTATCCTCTAAACTACTCCTTCCCATGATCATCTTGTAAGTGATGATGTTAATTAACTTCATAGCTTCCTCCACAATCTCAACACTCTCATTTTTCATCGCCTTTTTTAGAAGGTTTGAGTAAAACCGTTCTAACTCATTTTCACGGATGCTTTGTGACTTCTGGAGTGCTTGTGGTCCAAGGAGCTTGGTCATGATGAGTTTCTTCATGAACTTCCAATATTCTCCATACGGTGCAGAAACAAAACCAAAAGATCCAAAGCAAAGAGACCCTTCGTTCGTAGGAAAGTCGCGAGTAGAAACGTTTTCATCTTGAGCCTTAAAGATCTCATAGGCTATTGAGGGAGAGGAGACAAGGAGTATGTGGACATTGAAGACACGAAGATAAAGTAGAGATCCATACTTAGAGGACAGTATTTGTAAAGCTTTGAGGATTGAAAGAGAGAAGAAATGATGAAGATGGCCAATAATCGGTAAAGACGGAGGGCTCGGAGGCAAATCGAAACCATACTTTGGTTTCTTGAAGAAAAGAGAGTAACATAGTACTGATAAAACGCAGAGGAGAAGAAAGATGAAACAATTTTGAAAGCCAACGTTCATTATTTCTGCCATTGTTGCTCAAAGTGAAAATGCAGATGAAATGTTTTCTTAATATCAAGAATTGCTTAATATATAATGTATTTTACCTAAACAATTTTCTCGTTATNGAAACAAAACCGAAAGATCCAAAGAAAAGAGACCCCTCGTTCGTAGGAAAGTCGTGAGTGGAAACGTTTACATCTTGAGCCTTAAAGATCTCATAGGCTATTGAGGGAGAGGAGACAAGGAGTATGTGGACATTGAAGACACGAAGATAAAGTAGAGATCCATACTTAGAGGACAGTATTTGTAAAGCTTTGAGGATTGAAAGAGAGAAGAAATGATGAAGATGGCCAATAATCGGTAAAGACGGAGGGCTCGGAGGCAAATCGAAACCATACTTTGGTTTCTTGAAGAAAAGAGAGTAACATAGTACTGATAAAACGCAGAGGAGAAGAAAGATGAAACAATTTTGAAAGCCAACGTTCATTATTTCTGCCATTGTTGCTCAAAGTGAAAATGCAGATGAAATGTTTTCTTAATATCAAGAATTGCTTAATATATAATGTATTTTACCTAAACAATTTTCTCGTTATTAAATGGAAAGAAGCTTCAGGGGTAGCATACATGCTGACACAAGTCCAAAAGCTAAAGTCATGTTTCAAGATTTGTAATGGAAGGCATTAAACCAGGTCTACACAGAGCCGTGCCTACCCTAATAGAGGCCTAAAGTCAATTTTAAAATTATATAATAATCTTGTTTAGATGTTTTGTTTTAATAATTGTGAATTTATTTTTAACAAAATAATAATAATAATAATAATAATAATTGTAAATTTGTTGGAGAAATTTTTTTAACATATATTTAATATTGTTATATATTTATAACAAACTGTTAGTGTAAACATAAAAAAATCTATATTGTAATTATGGTTTTTAAAATAAAAGACAATGTAATATTTATCCTATGTGTGTCAAAAATCATTTATTTCACAAAAATATTGTAAGAAAATAAAAAATGTTGACTTAGATATTAGAAAAAAGTAGGAGGCCTAAGGCGGTTAACTTTTTCAATTCAAGGTAGGCAAGCATCTGGTCTAAACAGCGCGAAAAGTTGGCTCTAATTTATTAGTTTGATTTATAAATGAATTATACTTTCTTTTTTTCCTTCTAAAATCTTTTATTAATGAACATTGTTAAGGTCTTGGATTACAAATGGAAATAAGAAAGGAGGACAAGAATAATACATTCCCCAATCTTGTTCTGATAATATTGCAGTCTATGCTAAATGGTCTGCACATAAATTATGTTTCCTATTTCTAAAAGAAAAAATAACTTCATCAAACATAAATCTCCATCGTCTAATCGTCTCCAAGTAGGTGAGTAGGCGTAAATTTTCTGAGCCCCCATTTATTAATCCATTGATGTGAGAATTATCACCCTCGAACTCGATACTTCGGTATCCATGACTCCATGCCGCTTGTAATGCCCAAATTAAGGCTGAGCACTCAGCTTCTTCTATCGATACTCTTCCTTGGAATTTCCCCATACCACAAACTTGCAAAATACCAAAGTCGTTTCGTATGATCCATCCCATTCCAGAACAAAAGCCATTCGCATGGTGAGATACATCATAGTTACATTTCACTGTAGTCCTAGTTGGTGGGAGCCAATGATTTTCTCGATGCGGAATTGATAGTACCTCTTGTTCTGGTTTATGTGTTTGAGTTCCATCTAACCATTCTTTAATATCCTGTTTGGCTTTGTTAAGAATGTCTTCAAAACTAAGCAGCTTTTGATTAAAAAGGAGATCATTTCTTCCTTTCCAAATTCTCCAGAGAATCCAATAAGGCAAAAGCCGTAACGCTTCTTCAACTCGTTGATCTTGGCTTAATTGAAAGATGAATCGTAACTTATCTTCCAGAGGGACCAACGGATTTAATAAAATATGACTTGGGAGACCCGCAGCAAGCCATATTTGCGATGAGCTATGGCACGTAAAAAAGACATGGTCACTTGTTTCATATTCTGTACAACATCGCGTACANATAAGTTTTCATACTTGATTTGCAAGTAAGGCTTGGTTGAACTGATGCAAATCACGAAAACCCATCCCTCCAGCTCTCTTTGATTTTGTCAGTCGTTTCCATGCCACCCATGATATTTTACGGTTACCCTCTTTGGTTCCCCACAAAAATCGCGAGACCATGCTATCAATCTCAGAACATATTTCTTTCGGCAACTGAAAACAGTTCATCGAATAAACTGACATAGCAAAGGCAACCGCTTTGATGAGCGTTTCTTTTCCCGCCTGGGATAGAAACCGTGATTGCCATCCATTTATTTTATTTTGGACATTAGCTTTAATAAATTGAAACATTTCTTCTTTTTTCCTGCCGAACTGTTCTGGAAGTCCCAAGTACTTACCTCCACCGCCCATTTTTTTAATTGTAAGTGTCTGCATGATAGCATCTCTAGTTCTCTGGAAAACCCTACTTCCAAAAGTAATAGATGACTTCTCCAAATTAATAATTTGTCCAGAAGCTTTTTCATAATCCATAAATATTTCTCGAAGCCGTAAACTGTTACTTCTATTTGCTCTTATAAAAAATAAAGAATCATCAGCAAAAAGTAAGTGTGATACCGATGGTCCTTTATTACTTATTTTAATGCCTTGTACTCTTCCATCTTGTTGTGCTCTTGTCATTAGACTACTAAGAACATCAGCACACAATATGAACAAATATGGAGACAAAGGATCTCCTTGTCTTAGACCTCTGGTAGCAGAAAAAGAACCATAGGGACTGCCATTAATCATAACTGAAAATGAAACTGATTTTATACATTGCATTATCCAGCCAATCCAACACTCTGCAAATCCTTTTTTTCTTAACACGGCTTCCAAAAAGTTCCAGTCAATACGATCATATGCTTTGCTAATGTCCGTTTTAGGATAAATGAATTATACTATTGTGCATATTTTTCTCGTTAATTCACTTATATTCGTATTTTCAAAATTTTTAAAGCTCAATAATTATATGTATTTTAAAAATAAAATGTTAAGTTTAAACGTTAAGTTTAAAATAGATAATTTAATTTTTGCATATTTGAAAAAAATAGTGAAAATATAAGTTAAATATTTTTTGAGTAAATTTATTAACATATAAAACGTTTATGGAAAGTGTTCAATGTTGGTGATCAATATAATATGGTGCACAATACCGTATTTGTGAGTAAAAATGAAAAGAATATATATATTAATGATAAATTCGACTTTGCAGTCGGGTTTATACAAATACCCTATGTGTTGTAACACTTAAGGATCGAATCCTCAGAGACCAACGGTTACTGAATTAACAAAGCGTTTCAATTATGTTTAAGAACAGAAAATAGAAAATAAATATGTTGTGGTTTTGTAATTAACGAAAACGAACTGTAAAACAAATGAAAACGATTTAAAACTATTAATGAAGAGGTTAGGGATCAGAGAGTTTCGGGAATTCAATCAATGGGATTCAGATTACTATTCAGAGCCTATTAATTC
>KE158166.1:4130-18035 GCA_000411055.1 Leavenworthia alabamica
AGCACGAGGTGCTTGTTTCAGACCATAGAGTGCTTTATTTAAGCGATACACATAGTCTGGATGATGTGGATCTTCAAAACCTTTTGGTTGTGCAACATAGACTTCTTCTTGTAAGACCCCATTAAGAAAAGCACTCTTCACATCCATTTGATGAAGCCGAATGTTTAGTGTGCATGCAACCCCAAGCATCAAACGAATAGACTCCAGTCGAGCAACAGGTGCAAATGTTTCATCAAAATCAATTCCCTGAACTTGTGAGTATCCTTGTGCTACAAGTCGGACCTTATTCCTTGTAACATTGCCTTCATCATCAATCTTGTTTTTGAATATCCATTTTGTTCCAACGATGTTGATCTGTGGAGGTGCAGAAACCAGATCCCAAACATGTAGACGATGAAACTGTTCCAACTAATCATGACATGCGTTAAACCAGAATTCATCATCCAATGCTTCAATGATGGTTTTTGGTTTTGTCATGGAAATGAAGCATGAGTACTGAAGCATTTCTTGAAAGTTGAGTTGTACCTTTCGAGTAGTGCGTTCATTCAGGTCTCCAATCATATATGTGGAGGAATGATTTCGATGTACTTGAACAGTTTGTTTGTCGGGGAGACACAGGTTTCACGGTGTCATGTGTAGTGTCAGTTGCTGGTAGTACCGTGGTTAGAGGGACAGTGTTGTGCTGATCTTCTATTGGTTCCACGGTGTCTCGCTGCATGACTGGAAGTAACACCGTTCGACTGGTATCATCAAACACCACATTGACAGCCTCAATGGTGACCTGAATCCTCTTGTTATAAACTCGATATGCAGAACTGTTTGTAGCATAGCCCAGAAACATCCCTTCATCACTGCGTGAATCAAATTTGCCTAGTTGGTCTTTGTCATTCAGAATATAGCACACACATCCAAAGACATGTAGATGACTAAGATTTGGTGTCTTGCCCTTCCATATCTCATATGGTGTCATCTTTGTTCCGGGTCGGACATAGACTCGGTTAATAATATAACATGCTGTGTTGACAGCCTCAGCCCAAAAACGTTGCGTGACATTATTACCGTGTATCATTACGCGAGCTATCTCTTGCAGAGTCCGATTCTTTCTTTCAACAACTCCATTTTGTTAAGGAGTCCTTGGGGCCGAGTACTGATGTCTGATCCCATGTTTATTACAAAATTTTTCAAACTCGGCATTTTGAAATTCTCCACCGTGATCACTTCGAATATGAATGATTGAACATTGCTTCTCATTTTGTACTTGTAGTGCCAGTATCTTGAAACTGTGAACTGCTTCAGATTTGTCTATGAGAAAGCACACCCAGGTGTATCTGGAAAAATCATCGACGAGTACAAAGATGTACCTTTTTCCATTGATGTTTTCAGTTTGAACCGGCCCCATGAGATCCATGTATATGAGTTCTAGTACTCGTTGTGACCCCACATCTGGAACTTTCTTGTGATTTACTCTTACTTGTTTCCCTTTGTTACATGCTTCACAAACAGAGTCTAGTGTATCACTAAGATTTGATACTCCTCTGACCACTCCAGCACTTATAATCCTTGACATAGTTTGCACATTCATATGACCCATTCGTTTGTGCCACAGCTCTACATCTGAGTTCTTGACTGTCAAGCATGTTTTGTTTTCTGTCCACATGTAACAGTTGTTTCCAGACTGAGTTCCCTTTAATACTGGTTTTCCCGCTTTATCCACTGCAGTGCATCCAGTTGGTGAAAAAGTAACTGTAAGTCCATCATCACACAGTTGACTGATGCTTATCAGATTGGCCTTTAGTCCTTTAACGTAATAAACATCCTTCAGATCAGTTTGATGTATATCAGCTAAGTTTCCTTTGCCTTTAATAGCCCCTCGAGCTCCATCTCCAAACGTAACCTTTCTCCCTGTCGTGAACGCAAAGTTTGATAGTATNCTCGAGATGAGGTGTACGCTACATTTGCAGAGATGTCTTCAAGTACATCTTCTGAGACTGCAGGTAGGTGATTGTACAGGTCTTGTTGAGAAACCCATACCTTGCCAAAATTTAAGGGTTTAATAAAGCATTTTTGTTCCCTCCATAGCTGTCTAATCTGCCTTTTGAATTTAAAGCATGAGTTCCTCTTGTGTCCCGGTTTACCACAGTGGAAGCAGACAAAGTTTTTCCTTCCCCTAGACGACTTTGTCCATGTCTTGTTTTCAGTATTGTGTTGACGCATATCATGATGTCCACTTTCCACATCCTGAGTTACATGCCCCTTAGATTTTACCAATTTGACCTCTTCTGATGTATGATTAGTTGTACCTTTTACAAACACTACCGGTCGCACAGAGGTAGATGTTGAGCCTTCTCGATCGTTGAATCCTAATCCTCGGTGTTGATTTCCGATTATGCCCATTGACAGTATCTTATCCAACTTTTCTCCTCCACTATTAAGCATCCTTATCTTCTTGTGGTTTTCGTTGAATTCTTTCTCCATTTGAAGACTCTTTTGTTGTTCCTTCTTGTATTCTTTCTATAGCTCATCAAATTTAGCTATTAGAGTCTCGTCACTTCTGATAACCGCCATCCTCTGTTTTGTTTTGTTTTCCTCTTTCAGCAGATTCAACCGAGCTTCCAGCTGATATTTTTCTTGGATTAACTTAACCTTGTCCTTGCTCAAAGATACCCAGCTGTCATACAGTCGTCTGTAATCATCCTTGTCTATCTCATCATCATCTGATTCTGACTCTTCATCTTGTTCTGGTGTTGTTGTTATTTCAGCTGTGAAGGCAACAAAATTCAGCATTTTCTCTTCATCACTGTCGGACTCAGAGTCACTAAGGCTTAAGAATGATTTATTGTTTCCCTTTTTCAGATTTGGACAGTCAGGTCGAATTGGCCCCATCCCTTTGCATTCAAAGCATTTTAACTCTTTAATCTTGGTCAAAGAGCACTCAGGTCGTACATGTACAATCCTTTCACATTCATGACATTTTACTTCTCTTCGTCTGTTTGATCGATCATGATTACCTTGTTCATCATCATGTTTATTCCATCTACTGTTATCTCTTCCTCTGCCTTTTTCAACTCGTTTGAATGCCTTTCCGAATTTGCGAGTGAGCATTGCAATATCCTCTTTTATCTCTTTAATCTCAGCATTCTTCTGTTCATCGACAATGAGAGCAACACCTTTTTTTTTATTTAGTTGTTCTTTAGCACTTTCCATCTCTTCTGATCGAAGTATTCCTATCAGTTCTCCAAATTTCATTGTATATGTGTTCTTTTGAGTCGTCATGACTACCTTCTGAGCAGCATACTTGCTAGGCAAGCATCGTATCATTTTCTTCACCAATTTTTGATCCTTGTATATCTTTCCAAGATTCTTCGCCTCATTGGCAATTGCACTGAGTTTTGCACTAAACTGGCTGATTGATTCATCAGGTGCCATTCTCAATTTTTCGAACTGAGTAGCCAGTTGATCCAACCGTGTTCGCTTCACATCAATAGTGCCTTCATGAGAACTTTGTAAGATATTCCAGGCAGCCTTTGCTGATGTACATCCATAAATCTGTTTGAACTCAGTTTTACTAATTGCACTGAATATCGCACTTAATGCTCTAGCATTGTATTTTGACAAACTCTTCTCTTCTGGGGTCCACAGTGCTTTTGGTTTTACTATCTTTGTACCTGTTTCAGTAACACTATGAGGAGCTTCCCAACCATCTTCAACTGCTGTCCATGCATCTTCTCCTTGGCCACGAATCAGCTGCTGCATCTCAACTTTCCATTCACCGTATAATCTTTCATCAAGAATTAATGGTTTCTAGATGACCATTATCTCCGTGTCAGACATTTACCCAATATCTCAACCTGTAACTTCGGTTGACAGGCTCTGCTACCAATTGAAATTACGGAGACTAGAAAGCAAATAATAAAATACTTATTTTATTAAGGAATCTAGGAATCTCTTAAACACTATTACAGATGTTTAATCTGATCTTACACAAGTAGTATTACTTGTCACGGACCAATTCCTAACTACCCAAACTCTCAGCAGCAACAGCCGCTTACTCTCGTTTATTCACTCACCAAAATCTTTAGGAAGAAAAACCAGAAAAAGACTAATAATCAAAACGCTCAAAGAGCAACATTCTTGTGTGCGAATATTTATATGGTTCACTACTTGACCTAGACAATATTCGCCAATTGTCTAATCAAGAAATCTTCCTTTTTACTGAAGAAGCATATTTCCAAATCTTCCTTTATTCTTGTGAAGTCGTCTAAATGGAAATCTTCCTTCTGTGATGATATTTCCATTCTTGTTATCAACACAGCATTTTTACGGATCTTTCCTTTTACGTTGTTTACAAGTCATCGTTGCACAACAATACTCTTTGTTGTATCACAATGTGTATCGTCATTGTTGTGTTACCGTGCCATGAACTTGTAATTCAACTACATATTTTAAACAGTTAATAAATTAAACAGTGGAATATACTATATAATTTCAATTAGGTAAAACTATAAAACGTTACTTAATATAATAATTACCTAAGTTTTCCAAGAACAATCCCAGATTTTTGAAATTTAACAATACCAATATCTTCTGGTGATAAGATCTCATATGTACTTCGATTTTTCAGTATACCATCATGTAAAATGTTTTATTAAATAATCACACAATATAAAAACTAAATCAATATCATAATTTAATCTTCTTATGTTATATACAAATAATAGTAAATATATAAAACCTGGTGAATCCCACTCTCACGAACAAAACAGTTGGCTCCAACAATAGGCTTATGCGGTTGAACATACAAACCACTTAGCTCTTGAACCTACTCAAAATATTACATATATATTAGTCAATTATTATATAAAAAATCAAAAAATAAAATTAATATCATATTTCACATAAATAAGGTTACCATCTGGCTAGTAGCCATAATTTGACGTGTGTCTGTATTAGTGTAAACACCATCCATAACATGTGCTCCTCGATATTTCAAAGCCATCACAACCTATATAACAAAGAATTATTCATGTTAATATATAATGTTATCATCATGATTATCAGGCTCATGTTAGCACTTTTGTACATAGCTTATGTTAGCATTCTCATATAATGTGCTTATGTTAGCATAATTAAGTTGTATATAACAGAAACTATACAGTTACGATGTGATTAATGTGAATAACAACTCAGTTTATCATTTTACTTCTTCTCTTTCGCTTTATACTCTTTACTTTAGCATCTGAGTTTGTTACAGTTGAATCATAGTTTGTTATGGTATCAGAGCTTACCGATCATGAGTCTCTCTTGTTTTGAACTTTCTTTTCTTCAATTCATCGATTTCTGTTGTATCTTACTCGCAATTCTTCAATCTCTGTTTGCGATTTTATTCTGACCTTAGATTTCTTTTTCTTTGACCTAATTACTTCCGCTTCTCTTTTTCTCACATCTCATCGGAGTTATCTCTTTCATCTTTGTTCGTTTCTACTCCAATCATGGAATCGACATCACTTCCACCAATTTCTCAAGATACAACAGTGAATCAATCGCACAGTCCCCCTAATCACACTCGTCAAACTGGTGATTCATATGACAATCCATATTTTCTTCATAATAATGATCATGCTGGTTTGATTCTTGTTACAGATAGGCTAGAGACTGGATCTGAATTTCATTCTTGGCGACGTTCAATGAGGATGGCACTAAATGTCCGAAATAAGTTGGGCTTTGTTGATGGTACGATTCAGAAGCCTTTTCTTACTCATCGTGATTATGGATCTTGGTCTAGATGCAATGATTTAGTTGCTACTTGGTTAATCAATTCGGTTTCAAAGAAGATAGGACAGAGTCTTTTGTATATGTCTACCGCTGAGGGCATTTGGAATAATTTGATGACTCGTTTTAAACAGAATGATGCACCAAGAATTTATGAGATTGAACAGAAATTGAGTCATATACAACAAGGTTATTTAGATATCAGTGCATCTTATATATACTGAATTAGTTACTCTTTGGGAAGAATACAAGAATTATATAGAACTCCATGTTTGTACGTGTGGAAGATGTGAATACAATGTTGCTCAGTTATGGGAGAGTTTACAGCAGCGAGGCAGAGTTACTAAATTTCTAATGGGATTAAATGATGGATATGAAAATACTCGAAGGTATATCTTGATGATGAAGCATGTACCAATTATGGAGGAAGCCTATAATATTGTAACTCAAGATGAAAGGCAACGGAAGTTTCCAAATGTTAAGAATGATAATGTTGTATTTCAAGCTACAGGATCTTTTAATGACAGTCAGGCTTATGTTGGTGAACAATCTGAATTTGCTGCAGCTTATAACACATATAAGCCGAGGAATAATAGACCATTGTGTACTTATTGTGGGAAATTGGGGCACACAGTACAGAAATGTTTTAAGGTACATGGCTTTCCACCTGGTTACAAACCAAATTCAACACCTAGAGGTCAGACATCCTATAATGTTAGATCATCACTTCGACCACAAGATATGAATACTCCTCAAAGGACTGTGGCAAATGTTTTCACTGAATCAGTATCTCAACAACCTATACAATCATCACAAATCAATGCTGGTATGGTTCCTGCAAGTCAAATGCCATACTATCCTCCTCCAGCTACAGATCCTATCAATCTGAACACTGGTCAGTTATCTCAATCTCAAGCTCAAACCCTTATCAATCAACTAGTTTCTCATGTCCGAGCTCCAGAGAATGTGGCTCCTGCCTTACACTCGACCATTACTGAACATGGTGCTATGGACCCTCAATCCTCTTCTGGTAAACCTATCCTTCTTTCATTAGATAAATCTATCAATCTTTCATCCAATATTCGGTATGAACAACAACTCCTCACCTTTCAACATCATTGTTTTTCTACTTTAAAAACATCTCTCCCTGTTGGTTCTTGGATAGTTGACAGTGGAGCAACAAGTCATGTTTGTTGCGATATATCAAAGTTTAGAGATATTTCTATAGTTTCAGGGATTACTGTTGCATTACCTGATGGTACCATCCTTCCTATCACACATATAGGAAACATACATTTGTCTGATAATTTGATTCTTTACAATGTTCTGTATGTAGCATCCTTTCATTTTAATCTGATTAGTGTGTGTAGTCTTTTAAGAGATAATCTTTGTTCTGCTCATTTTTACAATGATTCATGTTTCATTCAGAAATTTACTCAGGGCTTGATGATTGGAAAGGGTGACCTCATGCAAAATCTATACATTCTTGATATCAATTCGCTGAGATCATCATCAACAATCATCAAGAATGCATTCTGTGGATCCTTAACAGTTGATGGTAATCTTTGGCATCATCGCTTAGGACATCCATCACCTGCTAAGTTACAGATTTTATCTGGTACTCTTTCTATTCTGAAGTCTAGTATAGGTCATAGTAGTCATTGTAGTGTGTGTCACTTAGCAAAACAAAAATGGTTGTCATTTCCTTTTCAAAATAATATGTCTTCTAATGCTTTTGATCTAGTTCACTTAGATATATGGGGTCCATTTAAAGTTGAATCTGTAGAAGGTTATAAGTTTTTCTTAACTTTGGTAGATGATTGTACTCGAGTTACATGGATTTATATGCTTAGAAATAAAAGTGATGTTTCAAAAGTGTTTCCAGATTTCATTAAACTTGTTTCAACACAATATAATGCTAAGATAAAAGCAATTCGTAGTGATAATGCACCTGAACTTAAATTTTCAGAATTGATTAGAGATAATGGTATGATGCATTATTTTTCTTGTGCTTACACACCTCAACAAAATTCTGTAGTTGAAAGGAAACAGCAACATTTGTTGAATGTAGCTCGGGCACTTATGTTTCAGTCAAATGTGCCATTAGTATACTGGTCTGATTGCATACTTACAGCAGTATTTCTGATTAATAGGATTCCATCCCCATTGTTAAAAGATAAAACACCATATGAAACTCTTCTTAATAAAATTCCAGATTATTCTATGCTTAGAAGTTTTGGTTGTCTTTGTTATGCAAGCACTTTAATAAAAGATAGAGATAAATTCAGTCCTAGAGCTCAACCTTGTGTATTTCTAGGATATCCTTCTGGTTACAAGGGTTATAAGGTCTTGAATATTGATACAAGAGAAGTATCCATTACAAGGAATGTAATCTTTCATGAAAATATCATTCCATTCCTTGATACTAATAATTCAAATTCTGATTTTTTTTTCTAGTAGTTTGATTCCCTTACCTGTTGCTTTTGAATCTAATTCAGGTGATTCTTTATCTGTACCAGTACCAATGTCTGATTCTTCTTTTGTACATAATAATGATTCATGCATCCATGAAGTTCCTCTAGCTCCTAGTGTTGTAGATACACAGAGGCGTGCCTATAGTGTTAGAAAAAAGGCATTCGCCTTAGGCCTCACAACTTTTAGAAATTTTTTACTATTAATTTTAAAAATTATTAATATATTACTACTATAAAGATATACACATATTTTAATATAATTTTACTTTAACTTAAAATTTTATTTATATATTAAAATAGTACTCTTTATTTGAAATAGTTAAAAAAAACTATAAAATAGTGTAAAATTATGTTTTATACCTTTAAAACTATTAAAAAAATTGTTATGATGTATTTTTCTAATATAATAAAATATAAATTTATTTTTTTAGTTATAACTATTATAAATATTATTATTTTTAAAAAAATTTGTATATTTAAAAAAAAATTAAGTTATAAAAAATTGTATATTTATAAATATTATTATTATTTTTAAAAATTATATTTTTTTTACTATTTATATAAAAAAGTTCAGTTATAATATATATTTTTATCCAAAATAAATTATATAAAATAATTTTTCGCCTCGGGTCTATAAAACGCTGGGCACGGCTCTGTAGATACATTGCATTTATCACCTCGTTTACCTGCATCTTCATCTGCATCTTTATCTACTTTACCTAGCATACCACATGAACATTCTAGTTTACCATCTGCATTACCTTCCACCTCATCATCACCACCTAAGGTAATTGAACAAGTGGTTTCTGACTCACAAGAGATATCTTTGAAAGTTGATATACCAAAACGGTAGACTAAGGCTCCGAGGTATCTATCAGATTACCATTGTTCTTTGGCTGCTATTTCATCTTCTTTACCTGAAAATCATACCACTCCTTATCCTTTGACCTCTATTCTTTCTTACCAGAAGTTTTCTGTTCCTTATTGTTCTTACTTACTCTCTTATTCTCTTGAAACTGAACCAAAAACTTTTAAAGAGGCCATAGCATCCGAGGTATGGAATGGTGCTTTAGGTGAGGAACTTCATGCTATGGAACTCAACAGAACTTGGGTAATTACTACTTTACCACCTGGTAAAAATGTTATAGGGTGTAAGTGGGTCTTTACGATTAAGTATAATTCTGATGGCACAGTAGAGAGATACAAAGCACGTTTAGTTGCTAAAGGTTTTACACAACAGGCTGGTGTTGATTTTGATGAGACTTTTTCCCCTGTTGCTAAGCTTACTAGTGTTAAATTAATGTTAGGCCTGGCTGTAAAACAAGGTTGGGAACTTACCCAAATGGATGTATCAAATGCATTTCTTCATAGTGAACTTGATGAAGAAATTTTTATGAGTTTACCACAGGGATATACACCAGCTCCGGGAGTTGTCTTACCTCCTAACCCAGTTTGTCTTCTCAAAAAGTCCATTTATGGCTTAAAGCAGGCATCTCGACAATGGAACCAGCTACTCACAAATGTTTTATTAGCTGATGGTTTTATTCAATCAAAGGCTGATACTACTTTGTTTATAAAATTTACTAACACTGGTTTCATGGCTTTATTGGTATATGTAGATGATATTGCTATTGCTAGTAACAATGCTGAGGACTTGGCTCATCTCAAGGCATATTTGGCTTCTGCATTTAAAATCAAGGATCTGGGTGTGATGAGATTTTTTCTGGGATTGGAGATAGCACGTACATCTCAAGGCATCTCTGTCAGTCAGAGAAAATATGCTTTAGATTTACTAGAAAATGCAGGTCTACTTGCTTGTAAACCTTGCTCTATTCCTATGGATCCATATGTTCATCTCAGTAAAGATACAGGAGAAGTTTTGGAGTCTGCAACACCGTATAGAGAATTGATTGGCAGATTGCTTTATCTGACTATTACCAGACCTGATATTACATATGCAGTTCATAGATTAAGCCAGTTTTTACAGTTTCCTACAGATGTTCATATGCAAGCAGCTCTCAGGATTTTTGAAGTATATTAAAGGAAATCCGGGACAAGGACTGTTTTACTCTGCCAATACAGATCTTTGTATTAATGCCTTTGCTGATGCAGATTGGGCATCATGTCCTGATACTAGAATATCTACTTCTGGTTATTGTGTTTATCTGGGAACATCTCTTATCTCTTGGAAGTCTAGAAAACAGAAAACTGTGAGCCGCAGCAGTACTGAAGCAGAATACAGAAGCTTGGCTGATGCTACAAAGGAAATCATTTGGATTCAGCAATTACTATCAGACTTCAAGATTGATGTCACTACAACGGCGAAACTTTTTTGTGATAATAAGTCTGCAGTTCACATTGCCACCAATCCAGTCTTTCATGAGAGGACCAAACATGTGGAGATTGATTGTCACACGGTTCGAGATCAACTCAAGCTTGGTACACTAAAGGCTATTCATGTTTCTAGTGAAAATCAATTGGCGGATATTCTTACTAAACCTCTTCATTCAGGTCCATTTCATTCTATTCTTGGTAGAATGTCAATGTCAAACCTTTACAAACCTTCTTCATCTTCAGGTTGTAAGGTTTGAGGGGGTGTATCAGGCTCATGTTAGCACTTTTGTACATAGCTTATGTTAGCATAATTAAGTTGTATATAACAGAAACTATACAGTTACGATGTGATTAATGTGAATAACAACTCAGTTTATCATTTTACTTCTTCTCTTTCGCTTTATACTCTTTACTTTAGCATCTGAGTTTGTTACAGTTGAATCATAGTTTGTTAATGATCATATAATATAATAATTAATGATATAATATAACAATCTTCTTAATGTCCTACCTCTTCAAGTGGTGCATTACCACTTCTTTCACCTATTCCATTGACCGTTACTTCGACATGTCTTGCTCCCGCACATACAGCCTAATATAACATAACATAAATTAACTTCATTGCTCTATACGTAAGTGAGCTGTAAATATATGAAAGAGTGAGGCAAGTTAAGTACGGCGAGTGTGTTGGCGGTGGCAAGACCAAGGTCATTGTGACAATGAACACCGAAGACAACATTATCAATTCCAGGACTGTTTGCTTTGATATATGATATGAGTTCTCCGAATTCATGTGGCATTGTGTCCCCGATGGTCAGACTCGTTGCACCCACTTTTATCGCTTCTCCCATAGTCTTGCATAGGAAATCTTTATCTGACCTGAATCACATAACAATATTTTCAAAACATATATATATGACATGATCAATCTTAGAAATTGCTTTAGGCGTTCGGTTTAAACGGTTTGGTTTTTCGGTTTTCAGAATTAGTTTTGAAATAAAACCGAATAAAATATATATAAATGTACCTGCCACCATCTTCGCAACCAAATATGACATCTTTGAAGGCTAAGCTTTTAGCAAACTTAACACCATTCACAGCCATCTTTATAATTTCTTCTTTAGTCTTTTTAACTTATATTTCATGTGAATGTCACTAGTAGATGTGAACACGACTACTGTTTGTCTCTTTGCATACTTCAATGCCTCCCAAGCCGCTTCAATATCTCTATTTTTGCATCGTGGGATGGCACATATCACCGGCACGTAACCAGTTTTTTCATCAACCTAAGCAAAATATAATATATTTGTTTTACCACATAGTTTTTTTTAGACGCTTGTTTATTTTTCACTTCTAATGTCAGAATCCTAACAATTAATTAAGACATACGTATAGGATTTAAGGTTGTAATAAAAATATCTGAATGATCATTTTGAGTGAAGGAAATAGATAAATAAATAAAACCTCGTTTCCAACGGTCTTGGCTATGGTTTTAATGGTTTCAAACTCTTCCTCAGACGATCCTGGAAACTCAACTTCCTGTTGGAATAATAATAATCAAATCTTAAAGTTACTATATAGTATAATATATAGTTTTTATTTGTCTAAAGTATATTAATATGTATATGTGTCAGTTATGTGTAGAACATGTGAATAGACATGTTTATAGGTTGTGTCTGTTTCTAGGTTGTGTATGTTTCTAGGTTGTGTCTATACGTTTGTATCACTTTATAACTATATAAAGTTTAGTTTGAGTCTATGTAAAAACAGAGTCTGTGTGTTGTAATACAATTTCTACAAAAGCAATAAAATCAATTATAGTAAATATTTTTTTTTTTTCTTTATCTCAAACACTATATCATTTCTTCTCTAATACTGTAACATGGTATCAGAGCTATACGATTGAGAGAGAATTCTGAGAGTAAGAAAAAAAATAAACACAATAAACAAGAAGAAAACATAGTTAACGCATACGTTTCGTTTAAGATTAAGTCGAAATTATGAAAGGCTCCTCTCAACAAGTTATTCCTCTTTTTGATGGGGAAAAGTATGACTTTTGGAGCATCAAGATGTCAACGATACTTCGAACTAGGAAGTTATGGTCCACTGTTGAAAGTGGAATACCAGAACAATTAATACATGATGAAGAAACCGCTAAAGCATCTCGTTTAAGAACGAGACTTGAAGAAGAAGCAACTGCAAATGATATTATGGCTTTGCAACTACTACAAATGGCTGTAACAGATCATATATTTTCTCGCATTGCATCAACAACAACATCAAAGGAAGCATGGGACACACTGAAAGATGAATATCAAGGTTCACCACAAGTCCGACTGATTAAACTACAAGCATTAAGAAGAGAATACGAAAATCTAAAGATGGATGAGAGTGAATCACTCAAGAGTTTTACCGATAAACTAATTGATTTGGAAAATCAATTAACTTATCATGGTGAAAAGAAAAGCAACTATTAGATTGTGCAAAAAATTCTGATCTCATTACCAGCCAAATATGATAGCATCGTAAGTGTGATAGCATCGTAAATATGATAGCATTGTATGGAGCAAACCCGAGATCTAAGTTTCATGACTATGACTGAGCTAATTGACATTTTAAAAGCTCATGAGGCACGCATTTCTGCAAGAGAATAAAATGTAAATGAAAGTGCTTTTAATATTCAAGCAAAAAAGAAGAATTCTGGTTTCAAACAAGGAAACACGAGAAGCCATGATGGTGAATTAAAAAATGGCAAGAGATGGTGTGATTATTGTAAAAAACAACCATACAGAAGATACGTGTTTCAAGAAACTAAAAGACAATGATCAAAACAAGAAACAAAAGAGTAACAAAATATGTTACAATTGTGGCAAGATTGGGCACTTTGCAAAAGTATGTCGCTCAAAAAGAAGGAAATAGCACATGTGGGTCAGATAGAAGATGATTCAGATGAGGATAATCATATGTTGTTTAGTGCTAGTGAGGAAGCACACACAATATTAAGAGATGATATTTGGTTGATTGATAGTGGATGTACAAATCATATGACCAAGGAGGAGAGATACTTCTCAAAAATTGATAAAAATATCAAAGTGCCTATAAGAGTTGGAAATGGTGACGTGGTGATGACTGCTGGTAAAGGTGATATTACAGTGATCACCGAAGATGGTAAAAGATTAATAAGAAATGTATTCTTGATTCCAAAGTTAGAAAAGAATCTCTTAAGCGTTCCTCAAATGATTGCTAGCGGGTATCGTGTGATTTTTGAAGAAAAAATTTGTATTATTCAATATGCAAATGATAAAGAGATTATGAGGATTCCTATGAC